>JAPMAE010004187.1:0-14437 GCA_036584705.1 Rhyacophila sp. 25_7
GAGAGGAATACCCTCAACAGCCTCTATCGACAGCATTTCTCTCAGGTGGACACGTGGCTTTAGGTTAGTGGCTGGTGGATAGCTGCCTATCAAGCGGGTCATAGGTCCAAGTTTTGTAGTTGGTTTCAATTTTTAAAATGTTTATTCATTTGTATTGTAATGAACCCGAAATTGTTGAGCTAATAATTACTCGTAAGAAATTACTTTGAAGAAAATCTTCATACAGTGAAGATCCCATATGCTTAATCTTAGAGCGTATATGGAAGTTAAAAATATATATTCCTGATAGTAACTGAATATCTATAAAAGTTTTTTCATGAAATCTATCTCTATAAGTACCCAAAAAATGTATAAGATTTCTCGAGTTGTATATCAGTACATTATATAATGTAATTCTTCCATTAAATTTTCAAACGGGTCATTTTTGGTCACAATTAAATAATAAGAATATCAATATAAACTCATTTCATGTTTATGTTGTAATACGTTATTGTGGTTTAAAGTGTTGTACATTGTTTTAAAATATTTGACAAAGTACTCATGTAATATTAAATATACATGTTAATAAGTATGAACCAATAAAACTTATGAATTTAATGTATTATTCTCATCCCATACCATTTATTAGATGGAAAATATTTACCGTAAAAATGCACATCTTGTTTTCTGCGCACAAAGTATATATGGTATTCAAAAGAAATATGGGAAAACTTTCTCCCTGATAAATTTTGGATGTTATCGTTAAAATTCTTTGTTCTTGTTTTATTTCTGATGCGACCTCAAAATTAAATCAACAAAATAACACGTAATTGGGTCAGGAGTTTCTCAAACCTAGTAACAATTTACGATAAATAAAAGAAGAATATTTTGTTTTCTGATATGCGTTTTATTATTTGTAAAGATCACACGTCTTATTACAAAATTATTTTACTTAACTTTAGAAATTTATTGCATTTGGTCAAATATTCAAATTCAACCCACAAAGTACAGAGTAATAATTTTATTCGATCATTCACGGTAAACCGATTTCTTGGAATACAATATTCCGTATTACTTTACTACTCTTCATGTTATTCGCCACTTATACTTTCGTTAAGCTCGGGAAAAGTTCAAAAGAACAAACTATCCAACAATTCGCCATCGGACGCCCGGAGGTGAAACCGAGACCAGCGTCTAGCCTGCCAAGAGCAGCAACTTTATCGTTACACTTAGATTTTGTTCACTTATTCCTTATATTATTTTTACCATTACAATATCATTTTCTTTGTTTACGTGAATAGAATAATATATTGCGTTTTTATTTTATTATTTTCATATTTCACGAGTCCGTTTCAAGAATCTAGAAAATTTGTGTTATTAGTATTATGTTAAAGTATTGCACACTGGTTATAATTTCTTTTTACTGTAACTTAAAATTAATACCACAGAAAAGTTCGTTGAATACTTTTACAATTTCGTAATGATTTACAAATCACGTAAAGTAGATCCCACATATCTATTTTTTATATTTCCTCATATTTTCAAGTCAGAAAATTGAAGAGGTTACATGGAATCAACATTTTTTGGCACACGATCAGCTGCGCTAAATGTTAATTTTGTTATTTTCCTAAACGTTAACGATTTAAATTGGTTTTTTTATTATTTTTATTAATGAATTTGTGGCACTAAAAATCACTCAAACCACAAATATGTCTGCAAACAGAGATACGATAGAGCGATTTGTGAAACAATAAAATCTTTTTATTACTTATATTTCAAATATAGTAATAAAATTAAAACATCTTAAATACTTAATAAACTTTTTTTGCAATTATAACGACTTTTGTATTGCATATTGTGTGGTATTTAAACATTATTTCATATGTATTGATATATTGATTGAAAAAATACAAAGTTGTAAATATCACACATAAGACTAATTATTAATCAAGTAAGTTATTACATATTAAGAAAATTAAATGAGTTATTATATCACGTATAAGAAGTACCCTTTTTTGTAAGCTAGAAATAAAAAATAATTAATAAGTTAATTTTATTTGAGAGAATCTTAACATCAATTAGAGGAAAAGTTCTATTAAAAAAATATATCTTGTTCGACCATTGTCGAGCGACGACTGTATACCAACTGTGCAGAAGCGTCCAGATATTGGTTGAATATACACTGCTTTTGGTAAGACATGAATACCTCGGTATTGAGTCATCGATTATAAGTGGTAATATAAATAATGATACATAATTTAAGGAAAACCAAGTTTTATAATAGATTCGATATGATATATATTTTTTGTTTTTCGATATGCATTTTTTCACAATACTCCAAAGAATAGAGGTTAGGAGTCTGATATTTATATATTTTACGTATTATGATTAATAATTTATAATATTTAAAGTTTTTGGAGCTAAAACAACAATAATTTCAAACCAAACCAATATTATATGAACGAAGTCGGTATGTGTGAAAAATATGTACAATATGGACGTTTTATTATTCTTTTGAATGGAATACGCCGCGTGCCAGTGATTCTTTACCCCGGACTATATCATGTGGGACCCTTCAATCAACGCAGCCATTAATCCGCATTAATAAACGTGTCAACTCGGTTAATCCGTTGCCCGGAATTGTGTTGTTCTCGGCCCATAAATTGCGACCACTGTCGTCGACTAGATGCTAATATTTTCGTTTCTCGCCACCTCACTTTTGTAAAATGGAATTTGATTATGATTTAAATACCATATCCCACTCATAGTCGCCTGGTATGCGAGAATCTCTTGACTTGATTTATAATATTATTTTCCAAGACAAATTCTTAAAAAAATACGCGTTACAAGGTATTTCGTGTGTTATAATATTTTATTTTTGTTTTGAAATTCAAACATCGTCGACAAATAATATAATTTGTGACTATTTTCTAAATAACTCCCTGACTTATTAGTTATAAAATATTACGAGATAATTTTGAACACAGTAATTTATTATAAACAGTTTCGTGTGGGAAGTACCATGCTCGTGTATACTTGCCGAATTAATGGCAGAGAAAATATTCAGTTTACATTAATAAGAATGTCTTCTTTCTCTAAAATAATATAAACATATGGCTTCTAACCTTGTTTTACCCATGAACAACTTATAGCAATCGATCTGAGCTATAAAATTAGACTACAATAATTACAAATATGCAATACAAAAACGTGATTTACAATAATATATAATTCAACCTTGTTTAGGTAAAAGAGCCAAAAGTGCTGAATTATTATCGAAATTCAGATTTAAAATTTGAAAAAAGAACGACCTAATAAGTTTGTATGGAAGGGAAAAAAGCATTAAACCTTAATTTTAGTGATTTTCCTTAAGCAACTTTTAAAATTATCAATTAGAAAAATGAAACACCAAGTAGTTAGTCATCATGCATTTCAAGTTTGTTTTAATGTGACTTTGACTTAAATCATTAAAACACGTTTTTTGCGCCCCTGTATTTTTTCTTCTGTAAGGGACTTCTCTCTTTTACCTAAACACAGTCGATATAGATATTAAAATAATAATAAGGTATGTTTATTTAATAAATAACAATATAATTTATATGATATGCCCATACAGATTCTCGTTGTCTTGATTGAGTTTTGTAACAAATGTCTTGTTTTGTTGAAAATAGTTTTAGTAGAATTGTCAAAGAAATTCCTTCCATATTTATCTTTTGTTTTAATCCTTTAGAGTTTCTCATATTTTTCAGTTGGTATTACATCCCAGAAAAAGTTGATCAACTACATGTTCTGATTGAAACCACACACAGTAAAATATTTTCATCTCGCTCTGAAACGACTTATTGACTAAAAATATATGTTATAATATCGAAGATGATCGTCATTTTAGAATACGCATAGTAATGTCTTACGAAGGGTAGAGATTTTCAATGCAAAAATAATTGGAATTCTACGAAAAAAATGTCATGTTTTTCTATCTAGAAAAAAATCTGAAAGACAAAGTTCGTATACGAGTATATTTAACTTAATATATGGATGTTTCCTCGTCGAAATTGAATACAAAATTACTCCTTAGCAGGCCAAAACGAGACAATATTTTCAAAGATGTATCACGAAACACGAACGTTCTCTCTCGTATCGCGACGGATAAGCCGATATTTTATATTAAAAGCATATGGCCGGTGGCGCCATCTGCTTCCGAAATATCTTATGAGAAATGACGTCGAAGACTAAGAAAAGTTTTTTGTTTTCCTTTTTTCTTTTTCTCGTAGAGAAGTCTGTCGTAGATAAAGGTCTGCGCGGGTTATGTTTTAAAAATTCGACAAGTCCTAACTCGAAATTTATTTGAAAATATATTGTAATGTGTTACCAAAAATAGATCAATTTGTAGTTTGCAGTATTTATAATTTATTTCGAGTGTACATACGGTATCAGATTAGTAATACGCAAGTATATATATTTAAATGATATATAAGTTGCCGTTGTATCACTACATTATTATGATAAATAGATTAACCTGTCCAGGGTATAGACGCGCATATGCGTCCGGTAAAAATTCATACACGTATATGTACGTCAAGCATCAAACAATAATATACTCGTATGTATTACATATGCATCAAATAAACATTATACAACTATGTATTGCATACATTTAATAAAATTCAAAATGTAAAGCTAGAATAATGAAAAAGCTTTCACCCAATTGTGCAACCGCAATTTAAGTTATATAGTTGAAGGCTATGTCTTTATTCATGTTTATATTTAATAAGAATATGCTTAATATGCAGCATCATTTGCCACTTAGACCTGTCATATATAATACTCAAATTTCTCTACATTCAAAAATGTTTATACACACTACATAATAATTTATAACTATAATTACGATTTAAATATTAAACTACCATACGATTATAAAACTGCGTTCTGATATGAAAATACTGTGACATTTAAGTATATAAATAAATATATAAAAAATATTTTTCTTATAAATAGGCCCAAAGATATTAATACAATGCTGTTTATTCTACGAAACCATTCAAGCCCTTGACCAAATAAGCAAAGATTCTACGAGTATGTATATCTGTATCTCTATCTCCAATTAATTAACTTAACTTTCCTATGTATCCTGTAATTTTAGCTTTATATCTCTTTTGGATGCGACCTATCGCCAACTAGAACTCCTTCAAATACCTTTTTGAAAGGTCCAGATTCTTCGTAACTAATAACGTGATCGCTCATTCAAGTGTTTTCGCAAGATATTAACTATATTAGGCGTAAATTGCTCAACGATCTCAGTGCTTATACGGATGCGAGATATTTGATTTTTTTAAGAACTATATAAAAAAAAGTTTTTTAGGAATATTATACAATATATTCGAAAGCTAGCATTTTTTTCTTGTTTCTTCGTTCGATTCCAAGTTTTACACCCGTTAAAAGCTAAATAAATCCATCATTAAACCTGAAATAAAGTGACATGATGATACCGTTTACATTATCTCTTGTTAGCTAGAGACAACGTGTCGACAGCTTTGCGAGATGTACCTGTTTCGAATGCAATTTGATCGTTATTACCACATGTAAAAATATGCACAAAATTCTATCATTATACATATAAAGCATGTAGAATGTATGAATTGACGATGTTATGGAGAAAATTAACTTATATACCTAGCCTTAAACTCAATACGTTCATATTCATGACCAGTGTATAAAGCGTGTCTACATTGGTGAGAGCGGAATAGTTCCATTGCGTCATTTGTCATCACGTCTTAGAAACGCACTCGATATGTTTGTCTTCGAGATTGGGTCGAGAGTGCCAACATATTTATTTTGTATATGGTCTCCCGCACGAAATTTCTGTAAATATTCTTAATAATATTGAGTCAACCAGAGAGCCCGATCGCTCTTACGAACCACATATATAAGTATATGAATAAAATATTTCTCTCTAAATGGTTTCCCTACTCGTTCATTTTTACCGTTGACAGATAAACAACCGTGTCTACTGTTAACTGTATTTGCTTTCGTCGACATTTTTTGCTCATAATGTTACGCAACTTTTCTAGCGGAAATATTTTCTCATTCCCACGTAGATAGAATATGTTTCAGAAAAACAGTGAAATCTTAGTGGACATGAGTATTTTATTTTAGCTTCAATGTTTCTTTAAATTAACTGAAAGCCTTATCGGTATTATACTATTGATTATTATGCTGTAACTGTGATATTAATTGTCTAGCTTTTTTTTCTTTTAACCATATCCGCTCCAAAACGACGCATATGGATATCTACAATTTAAAGATTGTTTTGTCAGTTTTTTTACGAGTTATAATTTTCAATTATTAGCTCAACCGTTTCGGGTTCGTGTCCTGGTTACAATGCAAATGAATAAATATTTGAAAAAAATTACCAGTTATAAATTATTATGGTTAGAAAACAACTAACTGTAAGGCTGTATGAACACGGAGTTACTCAAAAGAAACTGATCCTGCCGTAAATCGCCAGCCACGTCGCCATGAATCGAAATCTTTGTAATTGAATGTAACTGACTGGTTAGTGACCGAAGTGCGGTCTGCAGTGTCCCATTCAATTACAAAGACTCTGACGCATGGCGGACTGGTTGGTGATTAGCGTCAGTAATCAGTTTCTTTTGAGTAGCTCCAAGTGCAGATGGCCTAAAACGATGAAAATTATAAAAGACGATCACAAAAATCGTATAAATGATGGGCAGCTTTAGCCGATTAAGTGCCAGAACCGAGTCAACTCGTATGGCTTAAAATGTTTGTTTGCTAGACAAATTTCAATATGTTGCATGATAATATGAAAACGCAGAGACTATAATATGATCATTAAAACTAATACATGACAAAGAAACATTCAATATATTTTTAAAAGAACTTTTATACGGCTCTATTTTTACTTAAAAATTCACACCTATCGGGTTGTGACATTATGTCTGGCACAGACAAAGGTTAAAATTACGGAATGATGTTTTCATTATTGGAAGCGTATTGTTATAAAATTGTGAAATAATAGTCTACTATCTCAATAGTAATTATTATAAAAAATGTCTGTGTTTAATTTGCCATCTAATAAAATCTTTTTGTTATAGATTATTGAATATTCAGTGCTGGTTCGCCGTAGAAAAAGGTTGCTCACTTCTGTTTCGCTCACACTTTGATACATGCTGGCCTTAAATTCACTCATTTGGTGACAATATAAATTGTTTAATACATTCCATATATTTGGACTTTCATGTATTTACTATATTTTGAATGTGAGGATTCCATTATACATTTGTGGAGAGCCTTTCGAGCATCGTTCTTCAGACAGATTTTATACATGAGTGCCTCAAAACTTCATTTGGATGAGTATTTTTAAAACAAACTCACTCTCACCCCCTGTCCTTTGTTGAATAAAACAGCGAGACGCTCTAGCGTAAAATTAGCAGGGGCCAACTGAATTATTTTCACAGCATTAGCATAAATAAATCCACTGGCCCAATAAAAATAATGAAACGTGGAACGGTTCGCACACTCCTGTCTGCAAGCTGTGCAACATACTATGTTTCTGCCACCCTGATATTTTTCAACACACAGCACCTGTCAACGTCAACTAAACTATTAATTAAAAATGTGTATATACTTAGATTTATAATTTATTAAGAGAATACATTATGTATTACTTTGATTTCAAATTTAAAAACAATATACGAGTATATATTTAATTACGAATTACTCGATTATAGACATAAAAGAACCTTCATTTATCACTACGTCAACTCTCTTTGATTTTGGTCGGAGCATATCATATACGAGTAATTCATTTGATCTAAACTCAATCATTAACGGAGGCCATTATAATGATATAATACTAAAGCTTTTATGCGTAATAAATTAAATATTCCATTTAATTATTTATAATAAAGATCAAATGGCACACTCGTAGGTCTTCTAGTGTATTTTAATTACAATAATCCATTTAATATTTTTAACTTTTCTATGCCAGACATAATGTCACAACCTGACAAGTGTGAATTTTTAACCATCAATAGAATCTTATAATGTTTCTTTTGAAAATTTATTGAATGTTTCTTTGTCATGGTCATAGTTTTAATTATCATATTATAGTCATATCTCTGCGTTTTCCTATTTAAAATCATGCAAAATATTCAAACTTGTTTAGCAAACTACGTGTTAGGTTTGTGCTAGTTAACTCACTTCTGGCACTTAATCGACTAAGTAATTTATGAATCATACAAATAGTTGTATTTATTTGAATGCTTGGTAGAAAGCCATTATACGGATGTGAAAACACGGGGTTGTTATACTTATTTCGACTAAATATATACATATGTATATTTTTTAATTATAATATGTTCCGTCTGTGAAGGTATTTTTGAGTAATCAAGTAGCTGCAACGAAACCTGTCATTTTTTTAAAAATCAATACCAAGCAAATGAGTTAAGAAAGCTGTGTTTTTATTTCAACATACGGATGGTGACGATTGATTGCTTTGACAAATATATTATAATAGTATAAAAAACCAGTTGCCATTGAGATGTACAACGCGTAGTAAATCCGACTAGGAATTAGAGAGTTGCGGGCTTGATTTCCATGCTGGTCACATTAAAAAAAAAAAAATTTGGTCATCTGTATTTGTAATCAGGCAAAGGATTCAAAATGGTTGATCAAACAATTAAAATACTAATGAAATAAAAAAACATTTTTATCGTATTCTATGTTTATATTATAACAATATAACGGTGTTTATTAGCTGATAAACTTCAAAATAAAATAAATATTTAAATGCGCGCGGACTCAGCGAGATTTGAAATATTTCAATGCATAAACATTTCACCATTAATTTTTCTGAGAAAATGTGCTTATATCGCTTTTTGTAAATAGACGCTTCATATGACCAAATTATTCATTTTCATAATCTGTTAATATAGGCACTGAGGGAAATTGACACATTAAAACTGTGCTTCCGGTTAAAATCTGAATAATTTGCTTCCTGTCTCACAATTAAATACTCATTCTATTTACGTTTACTATATAATTGTCTTGTGAAAAAATATTGTAAATATATCAATAACAATTACAGCATCCAAACGCGACTAACTTAGACCAGGTAGAATGTGTTCATATTGCAATATTATGAAGTTCTTTATTTATACTAAATATTATTATAAAATAAGTAAGTTGATAGTAATTAATTACTATAAACTTTCATTCATAGTTCATATATAATAAAATAATGAAAATATTGAAATGGTATTCGCAAATGAAATACCCATTCAATAGCAATTAGAGTGTCGGTGTTTATTTTATTTTATCATATATTAGAGTAAATAAAAACTGCAATTTTTGTCATATGAAACTCGGCGTAAAATATCGCAACGAATTTTGTTGTATGACTGGTTATGTACATGAAAAATAAAAATATAACCAAAGCTTTTTCTACAGCACTTTTGCATGTAGCAATTTTGGCTAACGCAATTACATTGGTTTCAATAAAGTTAAGTGCTCTCTTTTGAAATGTTCCAATTATTCAGCATTTTTCCATGTTCGCATTGCATTATTGTCTGGAAAACTGGCGTGAATATTGTTTTATGGTAATTGCATGTTTGTAACCTGCAATTCCTGATATACCATCGCTCCATTTATAAATCAATACAAAAATCTCTTTTTTTTTCATTACCTCTTGAGTAGCGTTTAGTGTATCATATGATTATTTCATTCAATGACTACAAAACGTCGAATCATTATAATTATGGGGTATGATAGTATGATATGTTCTTCTCCCAAAATAATCATTAGTGTTCCCTACAGAAAACGCAATATCTACAAGATTTAAATGCTGGCGAAATATTGGACATATTATTCGCAAATGAAATTATAATAAATAGAAAACCTGTCGCCCTTGTAGGTGAGTGAATTGTGCATCCGACTCACGAGCCAAAGGTCTAGGGTTCGAGTCCCATACTTGGCAAAAATTGCACAGGTTTTTTCATGTGCGTTTGAAACCACGACATGGACCAAATTGGTTGAGCTAATAACTGACAATTATAACTTAAAAAAAAATTTTCATATTGTTGAGATCCATATGCTTCATTTTGGAAAGGATTGATAGAAAAAATAGAAAACGATACATAAAATATATATCTGTGCCTGAGATGTAAACTACAATATGTCAATTTCTGGTAAAATTAAGATATTGACAAACTGTAGTATATCTTGTGACGCTCTTTCCAGTGATATTATATTCAGTTATATCGTAACACTACAAGAATATTACACTATAGTATATATTATCCGAGGGAAGCAACACCAAAACGACTATGAACAGTCATAGTGAAAAGCTATTTTTGACATAGCTTAGTTTCCTTCCCGGGTACAAATATTTTCAAAATATAATACTATATATTGGTTTTTATAGCTTGACAATAAATTCCATCTAAAATTCAAATATTAAACGATTCTCTTCTTGAATCTTTCCTAATGTCTCAAAGTCAAGGAGATGCCGATGGATGGATCAAAATTTTAGACGTAATGAATCTATAGCTTTCCATAAGGTATTTGAAGAAACTGCATTAGATACTTGATTTTAGAGCTTTCCATGTAAGATGTGAGTAGATATAATCTGAGAAGCCTGGAAAATGCTTATGCTATCAGGGATAAACCTGAATAGATAGTGCTATATCACCATCAACAACATAAACTTCCCTTAGGGATCATCCGTAAACCACGTAACGTTCTTGAGGAGGAGGAAGGGGTGACCACCAATGTCTATATGGTATTACAAGAGGGAGGGTGGATAATTTTTATTGTTATGTATCACTTTTTCGACCCATTAGCTAGACACAATCTGATATTGGTCATTTCTTCCCTCTCAGTCATACGTTAATATCGCTATATCTGAAAAGTTTTGTTAGCGAATGATGATTAATGATTAATTATACATATACATTAGATTATTTATCCATATTAGATATTCTTACTAATAATCACTAGACTTTTTGCAGTTACGAATATACGCGTTATTGAATAGATGTATGGTCTCCAAAGCAATGTCTGCTTTCTAAGACTGCTATATTTTTTTTTTTAAATTTAGGTTTTTATTCGAACTTGACATTTAATGTGAAACTAAAACCTTTACCATTTGTATAGCCATTAAGTGTTCTTAAAATTAAAAGCTACAATTCCACTCAATTTGTTATTTGATTACTTTCTCAGAAGTGCTGCAAAAAGCGATTCAACTAATGAACGAATGCACTTTGAGTAATATAAAACATGTGGCATTAATTGAGAACATCCTTTCAAAGTTTCTTTACTTATTTTTTGAATGAATTAATTTATCTGCGAAATGTTTTATTGCGCTTTTGAAATGTAACATATTATTTGATTCAACATAGGCGGTCTTTCAATCGACATAAACCGTTTACTACTCTACTTCGAAAGTCTGAAAATATTTTCACTTCAAATTTCTATTTCATGTCTTGTGATGATAATAAAAAGAGCATTAAATAATTATTTTGTCACAGCATTGCGCCATCATAACACTTGCCTCGTGATAGATTGTGAATTATTTTTAATTCCCTATAATTTATTTTTCTATTTACATAATTCGATTACAAGATACGATCGTATTTAAATATATTAAAATTTGCTAAAGTGTAAGTGAAAATCAGGGGGAAAACATACCAAATTTAATATAGAACGACTTGTTTTGTCATAATTTAATGCTATTAGTCGAGGGCTTAAAGTTAAACAACGTTATCTACTAAAATACGTTTTTTATTTGTGATAATGTTATTTTACGTTTTTGGCTACATAATTGTTAAACAACGTTTGTCAATCTTTTCTACTTTCTTCTTAAATCGTCTGTAAAGCTTAACGTTAATTACATAAAATTGCTTTTGTTTAGTATCAAAAGACTGTATAAGCTGTTAGCGTTCTTGTCACTAGGAAAATCAAATTATCAAACAAAAAATCATAAGATTTGAACAATAGGTTTTAAATAAACATCTCCTTTTCCATCGAGTTCCGAGAAGAAAAAAAACCTATATTGGCTCTCCTGTAAAGTTGCACTTTTATAGATGGCGTTGTTTGATTTTAAGTTCTCGAAGTATCTGTCCGCTTCAGAAAAAGCAGTTTTGTTCGTAGTGCAATAAAAAAAAGCTCTCCCATATGAGAGACACCATGTTTGTTAATAAAATAAGTATTGAGGCAAGAGAAATACACAAGGCTAAAATTATAATGCAGCAACCTATTAGGTAAATGAACAAACGCATCATAAGAAGTTAAGTGTGACCGTTAAACCTATGGTTCTTAGGCAGAATTATTCAAAAAGAAGGCACTCTAAAGAACTACAGATACAACATGTTTGAGTGTGAATGACTGGAGAAAGATATATAGAGACAAATATGCTTGCAGAGAGGTTATGCGGTCAGCTGTGGGCCTAAATGAATCGTACAGCCACATTTAATAATAATAAAATAACCTAACCTAACCTCTCAACCTTATATGCGTATATTGAGTTATGCCAATCGATCAGTAAAAACATTGTTCGTCAATAAAAAGTAGCCGGATGGTATGAGCACACTTCGAAATTCTTCGTAGGTATTAGGAGAACAGAATCGCTACGCATATTATTGTTCCATTATTTCGAATTGCTCGCTGTATAACATTTTATAAATATTCATGGATTCTCCGACTGAGGGATTATATACCTCGGTCATGGATTTTTCCACCCCAAGGGTGTTGAATGTTGTTTGCTATGTTTATTTTTACTTTATTTTATTTTTACGCGTTTGACGGGCACCGCGAAATAAAGCTTTCATAGACATACACATTTATAAAACACACAGAACTGATGTGCCATTCTGAGCGATTGTGCCAAATAAGTGTATTTCTATAAGCGGATTTGGGTTGACTCTGCCTTTTATCACCGTTTGATATTGTCATATTTATTTTTCGTTGTGTTATTTTGTCAATCACTTCAGTGGTTTTTGTCCTACAGTTGTGTCAGTCAACAGATTTATTCCGTGTGAAAAAATATTTTTACGCAGGCTTTTTTTGTTTCACAACATCGAAAGATGGAAGACTTAAGGTTTATAGATTGTCAGACTCAGTTTCTCAAACTTTTCCCGCACTGGAACACTTTCCAAAACCGGAAATTTTAACGGAACGCTTATTTTTCAGATCAGGTAATTCCTACCAGTAAAAATAAAAAAAAGGTTATTGTAACACCTTATTTATTGAGTAATTATTTTTAAATATAAAAAACTAATATAATATAAACATATAATATGAATGAGTAAAGCAGTTAATGATTTTGAGCCCTTGAATTACATATATTTTTGATATCAGGCACAATATTGGTAAATTGCATTCTAATTAATATCTGGTGTGGCATCGAGCCTGTTCCTACACTTTGATTTCGTTGCAGCATAATAAGAGAATCTGGCTTCGCACAAATAGGTTGTAGAAAATGGAAGTAAAATAATAATAGTTTGTTTTAAAAATTTGGGGTACTGTTCTGAAAACATCGAAAACATGGTCTTCCGCCTGTATCTAGATACTTGACGTCGTAAACATCAGTGGAAATCGATCATCACTCGGCTATCAATGTAAAATAGACAATCTTTAAATGTGTTGCAGTCTATAAAACCTTGCCAAATTGTGGCGGAACACCTATTCAGGTTCAGGTGTTTCATTGAATATAGTTTAGGAAACCCTGGTCTAACTATTATAAATTATGGTACTCATAATATTACATACGAGTAATAAATACTACCCACTATGACTTTAAGCAGCATTCAGGGAACGTTTTTGCTAATGTCTATATTTATGGTCTTCATTTTTCATCTTGCGTTTTATTTTACCCAGTCAAATTACCACAGATTATAATTTTGAACTCTCCGTAATTTTGCAGTAATAGAAGGTAGCTTTTAATAACGAAATTTTTCGAAATTACGTATGTATTATGTGGAATTCTTCAGATAACAATTTGACTCTTACGCACCAATCTCTTAAATAATTGAGATTTCTTTTCCACAATTTTTTTTTTTTTTAAATCTCCTAATCATTTTTTATATTGAAGTTGCATTCCATCACATGCACATACATTAGCTAAAGTTGTTGAATGTAGTTTTTTTTAAACCATACCCGCTCCGAACGAAAACATATAGATATATGCAATGTAAAAATTGTTTCGACAGTTTTATTTATGAGTAATCATTGTTTATTAGCTCAACTAATTTGGCCAATGTCCTGATTTCAAATGCACATGAAAAATCCTGTACAATTTTCTCCAGCTATGGGATTTTATTCGTATTTATATCGCGTAAATTTTATGTTACGAAAACTAATTTGTAGATGTTGGATTGTTAATATATAATTATTTAAAATATTTGTCGCCCTCGTAGGTAAGTCGATAGTGGCATATCAC
>JAPMAE010004191.1:0-14432 GCA_036584705.1 Rhyacophila sp. 25_7
CACCTGGATTGTAAAAACCGAAACAGAAGACTGGAGATTTATAAATGCATTGTTTTGGCAAGAAATAAAACCCATATCATACAGGCAGGCGTAGCAACGCATGCCGGGTTTCAGCTAGTATTAAATATAAAAAAGATTTTATACGTTTTATTCATTTGTTTTCACGTTCCATTATAATTTATATTTTTTAGACTTGTCATGCTTTTACAAACACATTATTTAACATTATATATTATATTATTTAAACATTTATTGACACTAGAATTGTTTTGAAAACAATTTTTTTTTATTTATTTATTAAAATTTATTTTATACTCTACAACAGTGATTATCAAAGTGGAGATCGCGAAAAATATTTGAGAAGTCGCAAAAAAATAATTACGGATAAATCAAGTTATAGTGCTAAAAATAAATTTGCTATTAATCAAAATTTTGAGTATTTTGATGCAATTGAACAAAAGAAATTCACTCCTTTTGAATTTAAATTAAGCCTCCCACTTTGTGATGTTTGTCTACACATACCCCTTCTTTGGAGAGTGCTTTGAAATTTTAAATGCAAAAAGGGTTTGAGGACCAAAAAAATTCAGAAAAACTGCTCTACGTCATTTAATGGTGAAAGAACTTTCAGTTGTAATATATAATGTCATTTTTATTAGTTTGATTGTTGTAAAATGTTTAGTTGGGTAGTAATTTTAAATTATTTTTAAATATAAAATAATTCCTGCATGCATGTAAACTATATTTTTACAATAAACATATCTATCATAAAGATTTTAAGAATGTAGTTGTTAAAAACTTTTTTTTGAAGCAAAATACATATATACAGAGTTGAATTTCAAAAGCGTATGAATTGAAACGCATGTCGCCTCATTGATATAATTCATCGACCTAACATGCTATCACGTGACTCCCTACGAGTATTGAGGCTAAAAAGCCCCGGACTTCAAGTGACCGGATGATATTTCATGGATCGAAGTTAAAATGGAGAGTTCTCAAGACAAACGACTTCCCACAGGCTTTTACCGGTTAGTCTGAGAGCTTTCGGCATGAAAACGGAAGCTTTAAAAGAAGTGCTTTTAACTTGTGTACATAAATATAACTACCTGAAGTCTGTCATTATGAATATTTTATACATATTAATATAAACAAAATCAACTGACCAAATTCATATTTGTCTTATTATGACAGTTGCACTTGTTCATTTCGGGCATTAAATGGAAATAATGACACTATCATTAGATAATTAATTATTTTTAGAAGAAAACATCATAAATTTGTCAGGTAACGATAAATCTTTTCGTTTTCTTTTCATTAGAATATACATCTTATTGTACCGGTACATACGATGAAGTCATTATAAATGACGTGATAGTGACAAGAGAGAAAATTGTATCACACTCTCCGGCAAACTACCAACATGCTCAAGCCACATACAACTATATGATTTAATAAGATAAATTTAAAAGAAAATAAATTAACTTCTCATGATTTTGAATAACTGTTTCAATTATTTAAGTGTAAGTGTAACATGAATATGATTTTTAAAAAAAGTGAAAATTTTCAAATATATGCCTGATTTTGTATTCGCTTTATTGATAGCCAAATAAGCATCTAATAATTGCATCGAATACGACAAGTATTGTAAGATGTGCACTCCGGAATAGTTTATGGCAAGAATTCCGAATCTGAAGTCCTTCCCGTTCTTTGGAATTCCAACTTCGTTTCTCGTGTCATCCCCCTCAAATAACTTTGCTGCCCTTATGTGACCCTGGGACGAGCTCCCTTGTTACGTTCATGGTGATTTTGATATCCCATGAATAAGGCATTATATCGAAATGGCTAGGGGAATTTTAATTAGACAAAATTGACATGACGATTTATGTTAAAATATTTTGTTCTAATCTTTCATCATACATAATATACATTTTTTTAAATTTTCGTATTTTAAAGTAAAAAATGTACCATGTGTATTATAAATAAATTATTAAAAGCTTATACTTAAAGTTATTTAAATATTTTAGTTCCAGAAACGAATAAACTATCTTCGATATAATTTGAGATATGTTTAAATCATATATAATATGTCGTTTACCATTCACATTAAAATTAAGATTCTGTAACACTTATAACTAATCTTGATCAAATTTGATTTGATAAACATATTTAATATTCGCATATTGCAATAAATACTAAATTTAAAGATTCAAAATTGTATATTTTGTTTCAGAAGGAAGTTTTATGTAAAAGAGTAAAACGCTGATTATTTTATATTAAAACAACATTCTTTAGATATTTGATATTAAGGTATTTGTAACTGATTAAAGAAATAAGAAAAATATTTTTATATTAAAAATATACCATACTTTAAAGATAATGGAAATACTAAAAGTTTATTATCTTAACATATAATGTAATGTTTTAGTATATTATTTTATCATTGGTGATTGATTATCATATTTTGTGTATTATAAACAATATAATATTTTCAACAAATAAAAAGGTTCGATATGCCAAATGTGAAAATTTCACTAACAGTGAATAAGTGTTTTATTAAAATTTTATTTACGTTTTGGTAAGCAAAATAATACATCTAGCCTTTATAATTTTATTGACATAGTGAAAATAAACATGACAATAATTACTTATTTACGTTGCTACCCGTAAAGGTTGTGTCGTGTGTCTTATCTCTTGTCATTCTGTTTGACATGAGAACGTGAGAGCTTTGTGAGAAAACCGTGCACGCCTAATATCAATTTACCTGAAAATTTATTGATAAGATATAGTGGCTATAGCACTATAATAAATTCATTAATAATAAAGTATGTAGCAGAGAGTGAAAGTAATTGAAAAGTGATATTAAAATTACTCTGACAGGTGAAAAATAAAAGATATTTCAAATCCACATTTATTGCATTTTAAATATATTTGTAGATTGAAATAAACGTATATCACTTTTCCAATCATCGAATTTTTAAATTATGAAAACATTTTTTAATTTTGGAATAAACAGGGAATGTACGTTCTTTATTTTTTTTTTAAATATTTATCATATATGTATATCAAAGATACCCAAACTTAATTGGCCTATCGCCCCTTTGCAGATTAAACAACACTAAGTAAGCGTCCCCATGATATCTATATTTAGGTTAACATACAGAAGTATGTGATAAATTTGTAATATTTTATTCATATACACATTTTACGATGCACATATATACACACTTATATATATAACTGCATTCTATAGTAAAGTAATAGTAAGATAAGAGTTTTACCAAATAAGAGACACTTAAGTGCAAAACTTTAAATAAAACCATTGAAATCAATCATAGTAATATATGCAATAAAAAATTACGATATTAAGGAATATTATTTAAAATATCAAATTGTAAACAAATAATTGTATGTATATATTTTTATTAATGCATACTAGATTTTTGACAGTATGTATCAAGCTCGCCATCCAATACATTTGTGGTAGTTTCAAAAATCGTAGATAAGCAATTTTCTAAAATTCTTACCATTCTTTTTGCTTCTTCTCTATTAACATAAGGCTGCTATAAACGACGGTATTACTTTTTTAAAGTACTGATACAGGTTTTTAAGGACCTGTCAGTATACGCAACTGCGATTATGCACAGTCACCTTCCTGACACTTTCACGAATAAAATGTTTTTTCCTCACATATAATTTTAAACCTGTCCGTCTTGGAATTGCATGCACTTAAGTGCATAAACTAAGATAAAGTAGGAAATAAATGAAAAAAAAACAGTCGTTTTGTCATCTTATTTTCTATAGCATGAGGTACCTTGTGCACTCGGTGTGATGATGACTCAATCGACCTGGTTATCCGAGCTCGCGGACGATGAATCAGTTTGGGAGTCTGCACAAAATTGCTCCCCATAAAAAGCCGCAAACCTTAAAAAAGCCATAAAATTGGCCCTGGTAGATAACATAATCGCATACCTTATTGGAGGACCCTTGAAGGATAGATTCTGGTGAATAATTCCGTACAAAATTGAATCATCAGCGGATACTCACATAAAACCCCATCTCTTGGTCATCTCCGCATCTACAGTCTGGCATATCTAAAAGTTTCCCAAGCTCGTAGAGCTTGTCTGCGAACTTTATATATCCAGTAAGAGATTGACTGGTTTAATGTGAGGATCTGAGTCCGTTCACCCGGTACCTTTATGACACATCTGGAAAGAATAGATACGTTTGCCTTCCGCGACTGGATGCTGTCCATTTCTTATACCAGATAGAAAGGACGGTCTCATATAATACTGATACAAACTGAGTATATTTAAAATTTATTAGTGCTACAAAATTAACCCTGCTACTCAATGGTGATAAACGTAGCGTATTAATGAATGTGGGCGATTTAAAAATGACTATTTTTAAAAAAATAATTGAAACAGGTAAATCTATCATTTTTTGAAATTCAACCACATTTATTGTACATGTAATATATACTTTTACTCTTTTTTATTTATAGTGAGAAAATATTATCGAATTTATCATAAAATTTTGAAATTCTAATACTAATTTATCAGTAAGCTATGAGTATATTGTATGTATGTATGTTTTCAAAACCCTTACTCATATGATTCTTGCTAGTGATTTCATCCACCCGACCTTGCTTTGTCATTGTATAACTTTTAAGCTTTCCATTGTTCAATCGGTATGCAGTGTAAAGTACGATTGGCAAAGGCTTAGGCGCCTTTTCCGGACACTTAGACAGACACATGCGGCCGCCTCTGATTGATGCATGACCTGTCATCCGCCAACGCCTTGCCGCCCACCCCGTTCATGCCGCCCATCCAGTGTATTATTATGCAACGCTCAGGGTTACCAAATTGTATTGATAGTATTTAGAAAAATCGGTTAAAATTAATTTTTATTTTAGTAACATATTGGAAGATATTAATTTAGAAATATGTAAAAGAATATTTTGAGTTTTATTGATTTAATTGACAATATATAATATATTTATGGCTAATCATTAAAAAAGTTTCAATATGCTTAGAATAATTAAATAATTTACAAATTTTCAACAGAAGGCGAAAAAAACAATTTCTTCGGGTGCTTACAGATTTTCTGTAATATTTCGTAATACAAACAACTTAATGAAATTCAAATAAAAAAATCAACGTCAATTATATTTTCGGGTATTGTTGAAGGTAACATAAAGAAATGAATTAAATATGCTTAATACAATACGATTTTATTATATTCATATATACCATAATCATATGTGACAACTTTTTATTGTAACGATATTAAAAACATCAAAATATAGAGAAATAAAGTTTTTATTTTTAAGCTTTTTACAGAAAATAATTATTACAAAAAAGTGTTTTACTGATAACATACTCGTACTTAATTTGCAGACAATGTTTATTAAAATGTATTTTAATATCAGTATGAACGAAAATAGTATTATAAAATAATTTTATAAATATCTCCATTAAAACTTCATTAATGTTATATAATATAATATTGATTTTATTCGGAACGATTTGTCGTGTATTACTATTTTAATTTGTGACATGAAAATTTCATTTTAAATAATTTTAAAAAATGTACGAAAAATTTTAACGAATATATATGTTAGCGTTCGTCTCATATGATAATGTACGAGAATTATGATGCATCACATATTGTCAAATAAATAATATTAAATGAATTTATAATGAACGTGATAACCCTACAAAGATAGAATATTATTCGGGTTGCGTGGCACGTTCTGTGTACATCACACCCAGTACACTAATAAATAGCCCCGCAGGGCTGCATTATTCCATCGAGGGTTGAAGAATACATATTGACTTCTCGGTCACAATTCTTAAAGAAACTTGACCAAAAGTATGAAAATAAAATAAATTTGCTAATTAAACTAAATGTGAATAAAATGAACGAATTATTATAAAGACTACCAATCTCAATTTTATAATTTAAAATAAATAAATTTTGTCAAAATAATTTTTAATATTTTAACTTGAATGTTATTGATTAAAAATCTAGTATATATGTTTGTAGTAAGTATTTAAACTAACAGAAATATTCTAATGATAATCTTTTATGGGTAATGAAAATAGTGAAATTATTCCAGAACACATCTGTGAAAAATATTTGCTTCGATTTAAAATAATTAAAAACAAATACATAAAATTTTGTAGTTCTGATTTGTAAATTATATTTTTGATTACTCCAGCTAAACCACGTTTTTTACACACTTATAACACACAATGTTTTTTTTTTCAATTAATATCAATGGTTTATTAAATAAATTGATATACATATAATGAATATGTTTTAATGTTATCACTAAATTTGGTTAATTAAAATTTTTTAAATATTATATCGGTATACAATTTAATATGTTTATGTCTACATCTTTTCTACATAACACATTCTCCCTCTAGCTCCCGTTAACTGTTATGATTGTGTAAGGGTGGGGTGTGTGAGGGTTATTCTGTTATGAGAGGGGTCAGTTGACAACGTAATATAGACGAAGAAAGTTTTCAATTATTATTCGTATGTTGAATTAAGAAACATTATAAATAAACTGTAGTAATCTTCCACATCTACAAACCAATTGTATGTATTTTCCATTATCGAAATGAAACTTTATTGAAATGACATTGCACTAATATAAGATTATTAAATGCATCAAGTTCATTTAATTTTTGGACATAATAATGGTAATGTCAATATATCACGAACACTACTGTACAATCCAGTTTGGTAAAATAATTGTATTGAGTTAATCTTAGAAGAAAAATTGTCACTGATTTAGTGTTTGATACTAAATAAAAAGGTTTATACTATTACGACTAACAAATTTCAACGTTTAGTAAGTAACATTGTTTTAACACAACAGATTGCTAGTGAAATATTAAATAGAAATTGATTTACTCAAAGATATATCACCAAGCCGTGGCTTTTCGAAATAGGCCGTGACTTGGCTCAGTAATAAAATATTACAATTTTTTTTTAAATTTTAATCAACTCTTAATTCATTTATTAATTGCATTGTATTGAAATAGTTATTATAATAATTGAACAGTTGATTTAATACATTTAAAAATAATACTGCTTTTGATTATCAATTTTCATAACAGATGGATTGTTTTTAAATATTTTTTTGAAAAATATATATGTTTATAGAACAGGGATGTTATTTATTTATTTATATTACTTTATTAGTTGTCTTGTAGGTTTATTTGTCATAAAAGCTTTTATATTTTTGTTATTATGATAATAAACAAATTAGTTCGTACACAAAGAGTTTCTATGTATTCGTGTTTATGACATTTTATCATAAATGTTGTCATCAAATACGATTTGATTATACCATTTGTTCTACTATGGAATATTTTTTATATAAATAATCATTTGTATATTTTTTTATCCACTTGACGTGAATAGACAAGATACTGAGTGAATGGTTGGAATACAGCTAAACTGCATACATACTCGTAAGCACTCCTCTGCAATAGATTTTATTCATTGTGAGAGCAAGTATAGTCGTAAAGTTCTTTTTGCGGTGTCATAAGAAGTGATTAATATTTAAAAGGGTGAATCTTAATGGTGGTTTTATTTAATGTCTGTAATTAAATTTTAAACTTTCTCATTTAGCCTCTATTAAGTATTTATCAAGATTCTGACGCACTTTGTTTTTGGAGACAAAAATATTTTTAAGTGACTGTA
The DNA here is from genome assembly GCA_036584705.1 of Rhyacophila sp. 25_7. Lineage (NCBI taxonomy): Eukaryota > Metazoa > Arthropoda > Insecta > Trichoptera > Rhyacophilidae > Rhyacophila > Rhyacophila sp. 25_7. The sequence continues at coordinate 7,717 of JAPMAE010004191.1, forward strand.
ATTATCAAAATAACTTTTTACGTATCCATATATATACGAGTATATATATATAGATAAAAAATATTTAAATTTTTAAAGCATAAATTTACATAAAAATTTACACCGAGGTAACTAATGTAAATTCTCACCAATTTTCACAATATTTAATATTAAATTTGAATACACAATAATAATTTAACATATTCTTGTTTTTGTTTATCCACTTATTTTTTTATATAATCCCCACATAAGTCGCTCGCGGTGAGGCAGTGGACATATAATTTGGTTGTGAATCCGCAGGTCACAATTTTTTTCAAATGTCCATTTATTTGTATGTTTAGCAAGGAAATAAATCCAGATACTCATAATTAATATCATATACATATATGAGAATATAAATTTGTTCACTTTTAATTTTTACTTTATTACACTCATTGGATTGATTTCCGATTTTTCCTGATTAGTGTAAAATAATTCTTCGGTATTATGGAGTACCTTAATTAATTCAAAACAATGTCAAGATAGAAAAAACTGGAAGCAAGTTATACAGTCGGACACAAACCTTAATCACTAGTTGAGTCACAACAACATGAAATACAATCAGTCAGATTATAAAAAAAATATTATTTTAGTGGTACCCCTTTAAAGATAAAAGTATGACTAAAAGCTAGTTTAATTAATTATTTTTAACAATACTATTTCCCTATGAAGACATGCGTTTGAATAGTTTTCGACGTAATTCTCATTATATAATAACTAAAATATTTTTAACTTTTGTTAATTTTTTTAAACTTTTTAAAGGATTGATAGAATAAAAAATTAATATGTTAAATATTACTTCAATCAGATTCCAAACGTGCATTTTTTTTGAGCCCCATAGATTCACGGAAGTGCCGTTTACTAACTTATTGCAGGCAGTATGAATATTTCCTACGTGATTGATTTAATATAAACCTCTAATAATATTATTTTTAAGGCAATATATTTTATAATTATCAAATTTAAATGTTCTCTTTTCAATTTAACTATGTGGAAGTGTAGTCATATTACACAATAATAATATTGTCATGAATTTCTAACATTTCTTACTGACATCCCTATTCGTAACTTTGGTGGTTAGTCCAGTGACACGCTATCCGGATATATAACGGAATTCTAATTTCCTTCCTGCCTGCCAGCAAAAAGCAAAGGGTGCGCAAGTGAAAGTCCTAAGCTTCTAAAGGGAAACAATAAGGAATGAATACTAAGAATAAAAGAGTAGAATATCGTCATCAAGATACGAACAGTTTATTTAAAATACACTCATATATATTAGTTTATATGAATTTGAGATATAACAGTATTAAAAAAAATGAAAGCGTAAAAGAACAATATCATTTTCAATGAAACATATATTTTCGAGTTAACTGTTTCGTAAATGTATTTTTTTAGTTTCTTAAATGCTCATACTCTAACTTTTACAAAAATCGCCATAGAAAATTATAATTTTATCGTTTCGGAGTCAGGTTAGGGGTCGTTCATAAACTACGTAACGTTGCTGAGGAGGAGGGAGGGGTGACCACCAACATCTACATGCTATTACTAAGGGGAGAGTGGGTTATTTTTATTGATACGTAACACTATTCCCTCTCAAAAAGTAGATATGTGCCAAACACCTAGTAAGCTGTTAATTTTTAAGCAAAAATAGAACTTAAATATTTTGTTTTAAAAGTATATTGAAGGTTTCTTTATCATCCAAATTTGTCTAGCAAACTACGTTTAACTCGCTTCTGGCACTTTAACATTAAAAATCGGTTAATGTTAAAAGCTTGTAACGTTTGAAATGAAGGAAGGGGGGGGGGGGTCAAGCTGAATGTCTGTAAAAATGTAAGTAAAAACGTTAGGTGGTTTATGGACGACCCTTATTATGATTGGATCTCTTTCAATATAACAAACCCACATTCCGTGTATGTGTATTTGTATAGTAACTGATTTGTCAAATGAAACATTACTATTATACGGCTAAATTAATAGGTATTTATAATTGATATTATGTTAGTTTATCAAGTTAACTATCTAATCTAATGTTACTATACCTACTCGTAATGTTCATCCGCAAATACCGAACACAGTTTTTGCTGTTTAACATTCCTTGAAAGTTGAGATAAGTTTCAGTTTCACAGCAGCACGCGGTCTCAAATGTATTTGCGAAGATTTTTTGCGCTCGTTCCATCAAAGAATACTCGGGATAATTAAATTTTACGATGCCAGTGATATCAGTGTTATTAAAAAAGACAGCAAATTGATGAACGAAAATTTTCAAAATAAATCTGTTTTTACAAAAATGATTAAGTAGATGAGTATGCGAGTATAATGTAATTAATTAATTTATAAAAAACGTATACTCGATACACCAAAGGCGGTGTAAAAATATGATCTTGGTGCTTCGTATTTCGGACTTTTAGATTACAGACTTGAATTCTCTAGCTATTTTTTTTTATTATTAACATTAAATACAGATTAAGAGCATAAACTCAAAAACTTTAAAAAACGTATGCTATTTCCGTAACATGCGGTACATTTACAGTGTGAAGAATTGTTTTACAGCTACTTTTATGGAGTGATGGGTGTTAATTGTTGTATTGACCATTTATGATATACGTCTTGGGTATAAATACAAATTAATAAAATTATATATAATACTCACGTATCTACTGTTGAAAAAAATGTCTACTGAGCGAGCACATATTTGTTATTATATCAAATAATTATAGACATAATTAGAGTTAACATAATTAAGATTATTGATATTTTTTATAGGTATAAGAATGTTTTAACACATGTTTTTATTAAGAAATTTAGTAAGCATTTTTAGCACCTTTTCGAAACAATATCATAATAGTATATATTTTGCGTTATAAATAATTTAGTTTTTCGTGAAGCGTAACTTATCTAAAAAAAATGTTCAATTAAAAATTATAGCAAAAACATTTTTATTTAAATTTATTAGAAATTTACCAGAAGTCGTCTCCACACGAGTCTAATAGGGCATGCGGACATACCGCGGTCAATTTTAAGGATTTTTCAAGGTTTGCGGCATTTTATGAGCAATTTTTCGCAGACTCCCAAATTGATTCATTGTCCTCGAGCTTGGACGGCTGGGTCAATTGAGCTGCCACTCGTCGCACCTCATGTCATAGAAGATTAGATGGCAATATAACTGTTTTTAATTATTTTCTTTTTTAACATAGTTTTTGCACTAAGGTGCTTCGTGATATCGTCCCGTGCGGCTGGCATGGCGTGAGGAAAAAAAACATTTCATTATTGAGAGTGTCAGGAAGTTGACTTTGCATAATCGTGGATGTGTTTACTGACGATCAGTGGTGTATCCTCAAAACTTGTTTGTTAGAATCAAATTACGTTATGCGAGACTATCGCCACATATTTTTTAATATTTCATATTTATAAAAACTCATATCAATATAATAATATTGTAAAAAAATCTTTGTGATAGAAGTAAAATTAATGAAGATGAAATCAACTCTGATTATTTATGAAAATATAACTTCTTAACATGATGAAATAGCTGGGATAATCAAGGCTTATTCAATTTTGCAATTTGCAATAACTTCACTGGAATTGTGCTCAGTATCACTTACACTAACCAACTTTGTCTTGGAAACTTTGAAGATAGATTTCGTATAACAACCATAATGCTAGAAGTGTCTGCATTTCATTTAAAATTTGCTTTCATAAACTTAATTACTAAAGTGTAATTTAAGACTTGTTTCAATTATTATTGCTATAAAAGAAAAAGACGAGAAAACTTTCGACAAGAGAATGCATAGAGAGAAAAACTTTACTTGCCGGCTGAGAAAAATATGTTAGCGTCATGTTTGTTTTTTGAAAGTTAGTTCTTGTTTGAAACTTTCAAGAAACGCGCTTGAATTAAATCGAAAGTTTAGCCAATGAGTAGCTGCAGAAACAGTTTTTTTAGCTACAGTGTAAATTCTTCAAATAAAAAATGATAATACTAACTCTATAAAGAAATGTCAGGTTTAAAATATCTTATACGTAAGCACTCTGTAAATTATACACAAAATGTCTTAGATTTATGAATACTGAGGTAGGTTTTTTATAACGCACACTTGCCAAAAGGCTATATAATATGACAATCAACACATTTATATATATATCGACCCTGTTTAGGTAAAAGAAGGTAACCCTCACAAAACAAATTTTACGTGTGCCACAAAAAACGTATTTTAGTGTATGATTGTGTGACATTTGTGATTTTTAGTCAAAGTCACATTAACACAAACTTGAAGTGCATGATGACTAGTAAATTGATGTTTCGTTTTCCTGATCTAATAATTAAGAAAGTTATTAACGAATAATAATCATCATTGATGTTTAATGCTTTTTTCCTTTCTATATAAACATATTAAGTCGTTCTTTTTTTTAAATTTAGAGCTAAATTTCGATAATAATTCGGCATTTTTGACTTAATTCCTTTTGACGGAACGTATATTAAGTTGTGTACATTGTAATTCTCATATAAAAGCACTCTTCAAAAAACTGAGGGTTACGCCTTTTACATAAACAGAGTCGATATCTATTATAACCAAGTTTATTATAATTGATTTAACTTAATTTTGTAGCATGAAAAAATATTTCTTTTATCAGTTTTATAAGATTTTTCATAATTGTCAAAGAAATGAATATTGTGAATAACAAGTCAACAGTTTTTATACAACCAAAGTTCAGTGTATAATTTATCAATACTACATACTCATATATTTAGAAAAGTATAAGTTTATTATGAATAATATCATTTATTATTTTAAAATTGTATAGACAATGTACGTTTCTTTGGTTTAATGCACTATTTTCCAGTTTAGTAAAATAGAGGATTTAAGACTTTAATCAATCAATCAGTTTAATTAGGATGTAAAAATACTCTTTAACACATTAATTTAAAATTTAATTAACCCCTAGTAGTTTTACTTTTACTTTGGAAAGAAAAATGAAAGACTTGAACTATTCTACAGTTTGTGAATGTGCACATACTCGTTAATTCTACGTGTATTAACATTTCATTTTTTGATGATATAGATAGAGGCATATGTCCAATAACTCAATTAAGTCTCCAAAAATCTGCAGTGCAGTTAATTAATTCAGTGATAGGCTTGAGTGCAGAATGGGCGGTGTTTTTAAATTTGCAAAATGGCGAGAATAGTTTCCGTTACGCCCAGTAGTGCAAGGTAGACGAGAATGCAATCAACTTGATTTATATCCAACATTTACCCACCGGTAAGCTCACGCAATTCCATCGTAATTTTAAACAAACCTAGTCAATTGTTCTTTACCGGATATTATAATGGGAGGTATGTAACCTCCGTCAATTATATCATGTCATAAAATATATCTACAGTAGTATGCCAATTAAAAAGAACTCCTCAATTTGAAGGTATTAGTTGCACAACTGAACTGATTAAAAAAAAAAATAGAGTGTTACTTGACTTTGTTATTTTATAAAAGTGTTCGCTAAAAATAACAATTATTATTATCAAATTATATTTGTATCAACATTTTTAGAATAATAATAGGTATGTGTTTGAAGTTAGGCAATAATAATTACGAGTAGTATAATATATGCTTTAATAAATAGTATGAGTATTATGGTAAAAAAATCTATTATTTTTTTATATTAATGTAGATAAAATAATATTCTTTGTGCAAATATGCAGACTTTTTTCAATACTTATTGAACTTATTTTTATAATAATTTTGAAATTTGCAAATAACTTTATCGAAGAAGTAATTGAAATTATAATAATAGAAATATAATATCATTTTTGTAGTTGTTAGTCAATAAAAAAATATAAAAAGAAATATGTGTAATGATTTAACAAAAAACAACCAAAATTTAATCAATCAAAAATTTTCTACTTGAAAAAAAGAAAAGAATTTCGTAATATTTTATTGAATTTTTAAATTTTAGTTTTTCGGAATCTCATGAAAATCTGTATGTAAAATACTCCAATTATTTCAAACCAACATCTTAAAATAAGTGATTAAATTTTATATGAAAACACATATATTTAAAATCAAGTGTCTATAGAGTTTTAATAGGTTAATACGTGAAACCAATCTATGGAATTTCTCGTAAAAACTTGTAACTTTTTTTAAAAATAATGAACTACCGTACAATTTATAAATACTTGTATCCGAAATTCATGTAATATTTTCTTTATAAAAAAGTGTATTAATAAATTAAGCTAACTATTTGGGAAATAATTCTGACTTGGCTTGATTTATTAGTCAAAATATTTTGACAAATATATTGTTCAGATCAAAAGAAAACATTCATTTATTATATACTCTCATTTAATATACATATTTCAAATGTGTTTATATGAATAAATAAACTTATAAGTATTGAATCCTATTTGTGATATATGAACTATTCAGTTCAAATATTTAATTCCTGATATTGATAATAGTGTTCGTGTTGTATAGGGTCTTCGAATAGGGACTTCCGAACGTTAACAGTCGATAGCGGCCATGTTGTTGAAGCGACATCTGTTAAATTGGCTTTCATTTATTCAGTCTGTTTTTCAAAATCACTATGAATGGATATAGCGTTCAACAATACGTGGAGATGATAAAATTGTTTTTATCAAAATGGGTGTTCTGTTAACCGCAAAAATCATCTTCAGCGATGAGGCCCATTTCTGGATGAATGGGTACGTCAA
>JAPMAE010004193.1:2595-14430 GCA_036584705.1 Rhyacophila sp. 25_7
ATCTATGACTGCACATAGTTGTAAATGAGAAACTTATCGTTCGTCGTGTTTTATTGAAGTAAAAGATATCAAATTATAGGAAAAAGATTAATAACAACAAATCCTGCCAATTTAAAACGTTAGTCAAACTTTAATATGTACATATAACAACATTTAAAAAACATAATTTCAGTACTACCCCGATTTAATCAACAAATACTGACGAGGTGAAATCCGCTAAAGCCGCAAGTCTCTTTAATAAAGTATTAGATTTTCATTATGTAAAAACAATTAAGCAAACATTTAAAAAAATATATGAAAACTCCTATTTATTCATAAATGTCAAAGCGTTGGAATTACATATATCCGATATGTTAATTATGTATATTAAAACAGGTTAATTTATTTTACCACGCAACCATACTAGCAGATGGGCCACGCTAAATTGCTCGAGTTTTTAAAATTGCCAAGTAAAACTTTAGTTTTTACATAATCTACATTTCAAAATTATATCATCTTTATACTGGCAGAAAGCGTTAAGTAAAAAAAGACTGTTTTGAGAAAATTGATTTTTAAAGATTAAGTAAGTCTCTTATATACATTAACGATAATAATATGTTAGAGCAACTGGAACTGTAAGTCTTGCTGAGATTTTTTTTTCAGGATAAAAATATGTTTAGAAACACTTCATCTGGTCAGCCAAATAATTCATAGTCGGTTTAATGTGTGTTGCCAGTAAAATATTCAATATAAACTTAATATCTTATGACATTTTAATATAACAGAAAAAGTACAGTGCAAAAATAATCGATCTACATTATTAGGTCAAAACGGTCATTTTTCGACTTTTGCCGATATACCGACGATATTTTCCCCTGACTCCCGAAGTCTGTTAAATGCAGGTGTTTCTGTAATATACAAGTACATGAGGTTATTATTGGCAAACACATCTCATCACCAATAATTTGAAAAATATATATACACTAAAACAATATTGAAATACTTTGAAATTAAAAAAGCATATTTTCAGTCATAGTAATTAATAATATACTGTTTGAAAACATATAATTTGCGGCAAACTGTTTAACCTTCAAATATAAGATTGTGAGCAAATCATGTTGAAGAATTTCGACGCCAATGCCCTGAAAAGAAAAATTGCACCGTTATAAGTAAAACTCGGATATTTTTATATTTATGAAATTTATCACTTGAATAGAAACGCAGACTGATTTATAAGGTTTTCTTTATTATCATACTTTAAACCATATCTGCTCCGAAACGAAGCTAACGGATCTTCACACTGTGAAAATTACTTTGAAAAAATTATTGCGAGTAATAATTGACAGTTATTAGCTCCGCCAATTTGGTGTATGTTTTGGTTCAAAATATGTAAGAAAAAAACAAAAAAGTGTAATTTTTCCAGCTACAGAATTTTAGCTCGCGACCTTCAGCTCGTAAGTAGGATACGCTATTCATTCAACCTATAAGAGAAACATTATCATATTCACTTGAAATTAAACTCTTCTTAATACATGAAAAGGTGAAAATTGTTTTAAAACGAAATTTGATTGACGAATGGAAAATCCTTGTTTATAAATGAAAACACAATTTATAAAATAAAAAAAAAATAATACTAAAACATTCCATAAGCATGAGTATTTCATCAAGTAATTAAGTTTTGGCCATAATTATTAATTACATAGTTTGATATTAAAATAATAATGCAGTTGTAGCATTTTTTTTCAAATTATATTATATTTGAAAAATATAGACCAATTTTGTTTATTACAATATTTTCAACGGAATCGACTGAAATTTAAGAAATTCGTGAAAACGGTGTCATCATTTCAATATGATGACTATTCACCAATGATAATTTAAAAATTAATAACATACATATACGAGTATATGTACATAAACAGTGATTAGCATTACCATTTTTATTTATTTTTTACAATGTCCATGGAAACAAATTTTCGCATAAAAGTTTGTGCAATAATTTGGTTGATCTAGCATATATTGTTTATATCGTTTCTATTTATAACGATGAACTGAACTAAATTGCTGAGTAATAACAACTATTTAGATATAATTTCTTTGTAGTATTTTAAAAAGTTAGTTGTTTCAATGATATTTTTAAATATGTACTGTAAAAAAAATAATTAAAACAACTTCTCCAAGAATGTTCCTGTAATATATATGATGAAGGAAGGAGGGTATAACTACCTCTGGAGGCTATATATATATATATATATACATTATAATAATTTAGAAATACGTTCAAATTGTCTATTGTATGAACTGTAATAGTTTGTGTATTATATTGGTTATATTTAAGAAGAGTATATTGAATTAAATATATGTGAAAATACATTTAAACCAAGATTGACATTTCTTCTACATGTTATGCTCACTTTTATCAATCAATCAATACGAATGAAAGAATAACTGTATCCGTCTAGAATCTAGATGTTCCGTATAAGAATTTTAGTGTTTTTATGAGAACTTGCACAAACTGCTTTATACGTACAATGAATTCACAGATGGAATAATTAGGGCTGTACAAAAATGATAATACATGAAAAAAGCATTTCACTCTTCGTTTCTCAAATTTTCATCAGTGATGTAGTGTTTTATAGCAAAATAATGCAAAACATGAGACTCTAGCCGGACAGAGGGCCCTACATCTTCTACACTTGAAATTTTTGTATACTCGCTTTTTTTAGAGACGCGTTTTATTGATTTGCTATGCATAATTTTGTTTAGATAAATTAACAATATAAGATAAAAAATGTTGGCCTCGTGGTGGAATGAATAGCGCATCTGACTCATGAGCCGAGGGTCTAGGATTCGAATACCATAGCTAGAAAAAATTGCACAGGTTTTTTTATGTAAATTTGAAACCAGGACATGCACCAAATTGCTTGAGCTAATAACTAACAATTATTACTTGTAAAAAACTGTCGAAACAATTTTCACATCGTGGAGATCGATATGCTTAGTTTCAAAGCGGATAAAGTTAAAAGAAAAAGACAATTTTACAGTTCGATCCATTTATCTCATAGAACAAAATATTTAACGTTTATAATATTAATTTAATTTTGTACATTTAAATATCTACAATACGTATTGTTGAATGAAATGTGTTTTTAAAAATTTACCATTTACTCATATTGCAACACGCAAATTAAATAAAGTTACATTTGAATAAATATACACACAGCTAAAATGAATAAAAAATTATTGCCTGCCATTTATGGCCGTGATTATTTTGGCGCCCTGCAATCAGTGCTCTTGCACGTGTCTGTATGTGTAAATAAATAAATAATTGAAGTCTCGCAATCCATTATGCGCTGAACTCGCCCGAGGAGACTCCGCGACGCGTTTCGAATACTAGGCCATTAGCTAGTTCCTAGTCGAGAACTTACTTTACTCTTAAATGCCATTTACTTGCACTAGAAAACCTCTTGATCACGACATCGACGAGAGATTTTTGTCATTTCATTTATATATTTCATAGTAGAGGGAGTTTTTCGTTAAAATAAAATGTTTACTATCTTTCTTTTACACACACACATGACAAATCAAAAACAAATAATTCAGCTTCATTCGTGAAACAACCTCGACAAATATAAATACAAAACGTCATAAAAGCATAATGCATGATGTTAAGTTTACTTAAACATCTCTCTTATAAGTTGGCTTTCCACATTGGAGTACAGAATTTGGATACGAAAAATCACAGTGCGAGTAGTGATCATTTATTGTAAAAATGTTACGTTTTGTATCAGTGAAGATTGTTGTCAAAAAATGTTTTTAATGTATGGTTGTATATAAATACTTTACTACAGTGTTTTTCAGCCGGTGGTTCATCGACCGGTGCCGATTCGCAAAAAAATTCTGCCAGTCCGTAAGAAATTAAGTAAATTAAAAATTAACAGTGGTTATATTCAATGTTGGTTTGTTTTAACACTTTTCAATCTTTTAAGGGTTTAAATGACCAAAAACTATACTTTTAAATCTACATAATGAAGAAAGTTTTGGTGTTTGGATCAGATAACTGATCTACGGCAATTTCTATCAAAATACTTAAGTATAGGTTTTTATTTCAGTCCTGATAATTAGAAACGATCCGCAACATAATTCCTTTATTTTAGCCGGTCCGAGAGTTTGAAAAAGTTGAAAATCCCCTGCTCTACTATGCGTAATATATTTTTTCTTTATGTATGTATACGAAAATCGTATGTATTATACTAGAATGCGAAAGTTTTATATATACAGGTAAAATCATAGGGACCGATTTATTTTTTCTTGTTAACTGGTTAAGTGTTATAATACTCTATGACAGGGGTTCTCAAACTTATGTAGTCCGAGGCCCCCCTCTTGAATAACATTTTTTTTTGCGCTCCCCATCCCAACCTAGACTTAATTTCCGATTCAATAATCTCATAGACACTACCTTATAATAAATATTGGTAAACATGTGTCGTAGGTTATTTTAATAAATAGTCTTGTATTTAATAAATTTTAATAATATAAATAATTTAAAGAACCTTTGCTCTGAGACAGTGTCCAGTAGACTGGCCATACATAGAAAGAGCGATGACACGCTCGATTTTAAACACAGCTTAATAGCTAGATGTCTTGACATATTTTCATTCATTCATTTACAGTTTTTCAAACTTATACTTAAAACTGTCATGATCGCTTAATATATTACATGTAAAAGTTGCTGTAACGTAAACCGTATAATATCTACAACTTTTTTGCTCAAAAACCAGTCATAATAATGTTATACTGTAACCAGTTGTATGTTAGTAGCCAGCGCATTAGACTGTAAACCTAAGGTTGCGGGTTTGAGTCTTGTAGCTGGCAAAATATCCACAGTTTTATCAGGCGCATTTGAATCCAGAAAATGTATTAAATTGGTTGATTTAATAAGTGACAAGTATTTCTTGCGAAAAATCTATTAAAGCATTCATCACATTGTCAAAAAAAAAACGTATCGAAAAACGCCAATTTTTTGTGTCAGTTGATTTCATAAATTAAAATAATAGCAAGGTTTTCAAAACATTTTACTCAAATTATATTTTTAGGTTTAGTACATTTTCAACTGAATATTAAAAAAAACTACTTTTGATGTTTATATATAATTTGTGGAAAAACCATGTTAAAACTGTGTTACTATATTACCTGTTAAGTTCCGTTATAACGTACTCATTAGGACCAATAAAGTATTTCATTTGATAAAAGTACAAAAAATATCACTCCAAATTATATGAATATTAAAAAAAAACAATATGCTCACTGAACTTACTACTTATGTTACAGTGTTTTTTTTATTTCGTTAAAACGAGTTATATTTTTAAATTTTTGTTTCGATTATTTTAATTGAAAGGAAAGCTTCCCTTTGTTATTTATTTTATGTATTTCAATATTGTCAAAGTTTTGACGGGAAAAAATGCTTTAGTGACAGTTTTGTACATACTCGTAGTCATTGTTGACGAAAATGTCATGCTTGCTTTTAACATTGTTCACGAGACTTGACTCGACTGCAAAGTAGAGTACGTGTGTAATAGTAGTCCTGAGATGGCATACCGGAACGCCTCGCAGGTGGGCCTTATAAAATAAATGCTCTAAAATACGTGAAACATCTCATAGCATAACAATAAAATTTCATCAATTCAGTCAGCAAGCAATCACGAATTTAATAATTCCATATCGCTATATACCGCGATCGAACTGTTCGAAAAATAGTTTGGACATAATAAAATTAAAGAATTGTAGTTTCTTCTTACGTACATTATTGGCCTATTGTTCTAACAGACGTCGAAAGTCACCGAATATATATAATACAATGCCCAGATTATTCATCTTTCAATTACTATATTTTATTATGTCGAAATAAACTTAAAGTCACCAACAGTTTAATTTTATATTGTATTTTAAATTACACTTTCATGATTTGGATCGACTTGAAGCCGAAAAATGTGACTGACTAACTTACTCGTAACATAACATTCACGTCGATATGCCAGGCTAGATCAAGTCACAACTTTTCTTTAAAACAAAGCATATTCGAAATCGAATGTGTCAATAGTACATACAATTGTTTGAGTTATTTTATGGACTTAAAATGAGCACAAAAAGTGTACTTTTCTACAGTAAATTGACGTTTCCTTTTCTAACTTGGTGTAATGAGGTTTTGCACAGAGTGGTAATGGATAATTACATATTTTTTTATATCTCAACAATCACCAAGTTGATGAATATTTATTGCAATAAAATTTTTCTTTGATATTTTGAATATTATATTTGTCAATATATTTTTTTAAACAAAAATTACAAATTTAATATAATTAACATTAGTTCCTAATCATAATTTAATTTGTATTTTGATTAGTGCTCACCAGCAAATATTATTTCAAGTCCATTTTTAAAAAATATAATAAGCAATTAATTACTTGAGATTTAATTTTTATATTAGATTTACTTAAAAATTACAGACAATTTACAAAAAAATGATGCTATTTTTTATTTGTCTTTTTTGAAAAAAATATTGACCCATTTCCGGCAGAAGATCGTAAGCGGCAATTGGGCAATTTCCGTTTTTTTATCGATTGCGTTCAAAATAGATATCTGCACGGTCCGCACGGTATTAAGTTTTCATCAACCCGTATCTTAAGTTACGAAATAATATATACACGTTTTTACTTTTTATTTAATTTATTAAGGTAACCTTATTATCTAAGATAAAAACTTCCTGCATTTTTTACGATTACGATCTTCTACCGAGATGGGTCGATATTATTATATTTCACCATTTCACAAAAGTTTCACGGAATCGTAATTTTAATAATTTTTGGGAAATGATATTAAACAAAAATTTACACAGTTTTCAGTCTTCATAATATGTCAAACATGTGTTTGCATTTAATAAATTTATTAAATATTATATTTTATATGACATTTAAATCATAGAACAATCTAATAGTTGTATGACAGATATTTGATCACACGGTTTTCATAAAACTCGTGTAATTTTATGTTTATAATGACTTGGCTACCGGTCGGTCAGACTTGTTTATCTTTAACTCTCCATAGAGTAATTTGCAGATTTCTTCTTCTTTCATGATGCTATTCGCTGTTATTTACGGATGTGGCACAGGGTCCGAGTGTTTACTGTAATTATTAATGATGTAATGAAAAAAAATAAAAGATGTAATGTCATCGTATCTAAATCTACGACGTAAGCAACTTTAATTAATATGTTACCCAATACGCGCCTGTAGTAATAAAAAAATTACTATTATGTGCGACAATGCGTAAACACTTCCCCGGCAATTTCTGAAAGTTTAAACACCTTTTGTGGACAAACCATTGACAATGAATTGGAAAATCATCTTAACAAGTATTGTGTTTTAAATTCGCCGTCACGCCGATAATAAAAATAAAATTGAGTATTTGAGATAGCTATCCGGTTTTATCAAATGGTATATGTTACGTAGTATTAAGTACGCTTATTGCAATCAAATCAAATACCTTAACTTTCGATAATTATCTGCAAAAACATCTCATTTTACCACGGTCGCACCCGTTAATTCTTAACAAATTGCCGGTCCCCTGGGAAAATCGTAGTAATTCGTGAAAAACAATACAGTTTGGTTACCCTGGTATCTCACAAATAATGACACAAATTATTCGACCATTGTATGCGTAAAGATTTTTGGCAAAATTCTAGTCGACTAAATACTAGATGTCGAACACATACTTTATTGAAATCGCATACACCTTCCAAGTTATATGACAGAAGTAGAGAAACTATTATTTAGAGGGAAAATGTACTGAATTGTGATTTTTAACCTTTAGTTGAGAGTTTTATGTACACTGCATTACTTACTGAACTATAACTGGAGTGAGTTTATTTTAATTTTACAGCTTCAACTCATTTACAATTCAATACAATGTCATAAATGTCATTACAAATAATATAATTTTATTATGTCTCACCGAATAATATACACGGCGCGCCCGTACTCCTTTCAGACCATTTTCGTTTCGACTAATTGTTTCAGCCAGTCTCGCCAAGAGGTTATAAATGTCTTTCGAATAAATTATTAAATAAAAAATGTCTTTTTGGCGCAAATTTTCGGTATCAATTTAGAGTTTTCTTACGTTAGTTACATAACTTTTTTAACATGTTTTTTTTCAGTTTTAAGAACGTATTAAGCATTTTTGAACGTTTTTGAATATTTTTACGTGTCAATCTTAGGAACCATTAATGGCGTATATGGAATGGGTCGTAATTTACATGTTCAAAATTATCTCATTGAAAATGGGCCTTATTTAAAAATAATAAATTTGAAGTATATAAATATATGAAAGTCTTATAAGGTTGTAAAAGTATACATGTTCTTATATATAATATTAAAAGATCCGAATATAAAAACCGATATTCAATATTCGATAAATATATGTATAATAATTAGGAACGAGTATATAAGAAACACGAAGAATAAAAAACTTAACTATTGTTTTAAAATATAATATAAAGTCGTCAATGTTTCTTTTCCTGCAATATATTTTTTAATATATACTAAAATAAATATATTTTTATTAAAAGTATTTATTATATTTAGAAAACGCCTAAAACTATTACTATAAATGTCAGGTAAGTAGTTATATTACAAATACGTATGTTATTAATGCCTTCTTATTAGAGCTAACCTTTTAATGACATACTGTTAAATAAATGGTACCAATCGAGTAAAAAATTGATAAATATTAAATTTATATTTGATAAATATTAAATATAACGAGCACATACACGTACGAAACATGAATCGAAATTGGCTGATTATATTTAAAGGCAAAAAAGTGGCACCTACATCGTCTGTCATAAGTGTATGATAATGAAACGACCATTAAATACGCGCGTTGTTAATATTGGTAATGTATGGTTTTTTCTATTTTTATTTTCGTTAAAAAAGTAGTACATCAAATCTGAACCTGGGAGGGAAACTACACAATGTAAAAAATAACACTTTTTCACTATGGTTGTTCAGAGTCGTTTTGGTGTTGCTTCCCTCGGATAATAATAAATAACATAGTGTATATTCCTTTTTTTATATTCTTTCCTAGTAGGGTTACAACATAGTTGAGTACGTCACAGGAAAGAGCATCGCAATATATACTACATTATGTCGATATTTTATTTTGCCAAAAATTGACATATTGTAATTCACCTCTCGGGTACAGAAATTATGTTGTTAGGTACGTAGGAAGCATTTATGGCAGAGTTAGCCAACCTTTTACATAACATGCGATTTTTTTTCACACGCGAGTTCAGATACGCCACACGGCTCAATCATATTTTCTACCTAATAATAATAATATAGTAATACAATATTGTAGCCACAAGGATGCAATGCGCCACTTACAATCATCCAATGAGCCTCGTTTGGCGCATGCGTCGTAGGTTGGCAACCCCTGACTTGTGGTATGAAACACTTATAGAAAACTTAAAATACAAGTTACGTGAGCATATATTTATACAAGTTGTGAAGATTATTGTGCATAATAAAACTTTTTTTTACAATAACTTTAATTTACAAAGTAACCATCCATATACTCGTAGCATAATTGCAGTTTATTGCAACTTTTGTACATACTGCCCATATAATAGCTGCATTATGTTTGATTTTAGTTCTGCAAGACATGGAAAAGTATGCTTTTCTCAGAAAAACGATAAATTCAAACATTACTCATTTCACTGTGACATGAAAAGTTTTCTAGTAAGAATTTCTTGCAATTATCAGGTTGAAATAATTAATGTATGCTAATAATGAAACCCATTGCTCAACACATATGCATGTAAAATGTATTACTATTTGTTAGCATTTTAATGTTTTTAATAACTATGTAATTTTGACGTAATTCAGCCATTTTAGATTTCGTAGACTAATGATACTTTCGTTTTAAAGAAAAACACTAAACTACAAAAGAATATTAAACTTTATGGCCCAGGAAGTGTAATCAATACTTTTAGTAAAAAAATATCATATGAGTTCACTCGTGGATTAATTAATGATTTTAAAGAAAGTTTTTCTTCATATAGTTTTAAGATAGAAAAACAAATTTGAGTGAAATTACATCAGTTTAATCGTAAATATCATAAAAATTAGTGGTCATCCCTTATGTGTACTAAACCTTTTTTGTCCCAGAAATAATGTCACAACCCAGCAAGCTCTGATTTTTTAAGCAAAACTAGATAGAACTTTAACCTCTCTTTAATCACGGTTGCACAATAGGTGAAAGTTTTTTGCATTATCTAGCTTTAAATTTTGAATTTTATTAAATGTATATAATACTATTATTGCATAATGTTTATTTGATCCACAAATAATATATACGAGTATTTTATTGCTTGGTACTTGACGTACATATACGTCTACACTTCATCAAAGCGAATTTTGAGCTCCTGAATAGGTTAATATTTGTTTTTAAAGTATAATGAATGTTTATTTATCATAACTTTGTTTTAATGGTCATAGTATATTCATATCTTTGTGTTTTAATTATTAATATCATTCAAAAATATTGAAATTTATCTAACTACGTTTTAAATTGTACAAGTTATCGCGTATTTGGTACTTACTCGGTTAACAAAATGTGTCACTAACCATTGACAATTAAAAGAACTTTAAAATAAAAGTTTAAATATAGACTTTTTTATTGATCTATAATATAATCTTTATTTGATACGTGAAAATGTTGTTTTTTTAAATCTGCATAAGAGTGTCGACGCGCATATGCATCCACTCAAAATTCACCCTGAAGAAATATTGACGTTGATGTACGTCAAGCATGAAACAATAAAATGCTCGTATAAATTATTTATGCATCAAATGAATATTATACAACAATTTAGTATTGCATAGATTTAATAAAACTCGAAATTTAAAGCTGCGAGTAGAATAATGAAAAATTTGTGCAATTTTCAATATTCTCGATGCCAATTGCAAAGGGTTAAAATATGACGAGTCGCCATTGTCATCGTATTTGCGGTAAGGTAATTCCACAAATAAACAGACTGGATTACACGTGCGTTGGCCCACGCCATCTCACTAACTCACTATTTCTCCATACAGGTATGTATGTAACAATAATAATTTTACAAAGAAACCTCTCGCTCGTTGCTTCGGTAATGGATTCGGGATTAACGTCACCCATGTGAGATGAATTTATTTCAACTGTTAAGACTTCTTTACAATGTAATATCCGAGTGCTGTAAAATGAGTGTTAAAAAATATTTATTTACAAAGAGAGAAAGCGTTCTGACAAATATAGCAATGCAATTCTACAATAATCTATCTGGAGGTTTTAAACACTTTAATTGAATGTAAGCAGAAGCCATCCAACTCTCATTTTTGCAAAATTTAAATTTTCACATATTCAAGTTAGTTTAAACGGAAACTTCAATTTACTAAAGACATCCAACCTCAATAAAATTCACAAAAATACTATAGTAATTTTTTCTAGCCTAAATCTACATAATTCCTTATAAAAAAAATGTTTAAGCCATCCAAGTGGTTTGAGCGCTTTCAGCTATTTTTCACATTGAAATAATTGTCTCACAAATGAATTTGTAGAATGCGAGATACATCAAACCGCTATAATATAAAATATGTTTTTTATTTGTATGTTATATTGTTTATATCTAAAATTTAATAAATTGTAATATTTTTGTCAATATCAACACATCTTTTTCAATTTTGCAGAATCCATCCAACCCTAATTACAAAATTATTGTAGCTTTACTGAAATCTTTTTGACACTTTTGGCAATACCACATTA
>JAPMAE010004200.1:0-11334 GCA_036584705.1 Rhyacophila sp. 25_7
AAACTAAGCGTCGGCAACCTTTTTTTGCTGCGGGTCAAAATCAACCAGAATGTGACTATTAAGACGGTTTTTAATTTTAATACCATAAATTATTTTTTAACCGTTTAAATATGCTTTTAAACTGAACATATAAAACAATATTTTATTTTAATTATTATAAATACAAATATAGTTGTCAACTGTTTATTCGCATCGTCAATCTTAAAGATAAATAGATTTATGCGATTTACAATCGCGTGAATTTTTAGTCGTAGGAATGCGCCATGCAAAATGCTGCGACTTCTTAGTCGTATATGCGTGCGTTCTAATTTAAAATAATGTGTTCCAATTTGGCGAAAAAACTATTGCGCGATTATAAATCGCAAGTGCGCACTTGGTTTTAATTTTGATAATGTTGCTGCATTCTGTGTATTTTAAATTCTGTAACATTGCAATAAAACCAAAATTTTAATCTTTTATTTATATTTTCTCAAGATATTTGTTTCATGTTTATGTTTTATAATTTATTTTCATAGAATATAACGTTAATTGCGGAACTTTCAAGTGGGTCTCTTAAAATTATCAAATAAGTCATTTGATGATCCACGGGTCGTAGGCTGCTAACGGCTGATTTAAATATCTAACTGTAAAATAGGCTTCAGAAAAAATGACAAAAGGTTATGTAATATCTTACTTGCTATAAAAACTTGATTATGTTTATTTTTAGTGATAGAGGATTTTAGACTGCGGCAAAATTATGTTTTAATTCGTTATCTGGTATTAATTGCTTTGGCGTTATTTTTGTCCAACGCTTTTTCAAAATAGGTCGACCGCATTGGGCAAATAGCCGCATGTAACTTGAAAAAACTTTTACCGACAGAGCCTGAATCTCAGTTGAGGATGCGTAATGACATTGTATATATACACAAGATAAAATATTTTCGTTTGCATATTAATATTTCAATTTTGAATGTATTAAACTTTTTTAAATATAATTTTAAATTGACACAATAGTAATGATAAAGTTCGTTTGTTTCGATATATATATATAAGAAATAGTTTTACAATGTGGTAAATATGTATGAAAAGAAGAAGAAAAAATATCATTCATTTGTTAAACAATATATATTTTAGAGTTTTATTATATATAAAAAAGCTTTGTAGTTTTGAAGCAGTTTTTACCAAATAATACTGCCGCTATATTAAATTCATAATCAAGCAAAATGAAAAACAGAATATCAATTTTAAAAATTATGTAAAATTTACAAAATTTATCTAAAAAGATAATTTTCGACAAAGTCTCAAAATAATCGTTTAATGAGCTTTAAAAACGGGTGCTTATGGTGAATTGTGGTAGTATACGCGGCCACTCAAACGCCTCTTTGCCACGTTTTGCTGCAGAATATATTTTTACACACACAAGGCATTTGAATAGTCATGTTCTATCTACAAACTACGGTAAACGTGACTAGTCACAGCTTGTGACCACTACTGTGAACGGGCATTAAACGTAGAAGATGTCGGCGTATTAGTTTTGAGTCAAGCGTTTGAGTGTTCGCGTTATTGGCCGCGTTTGGTGGCCACGTGTGCGGTGGATCTAAGGAAACCTACCATAAAGCCTCTCATCGTATCCGTAAAGATGAGATATCGGACTTGGCTTGACTATGCATTGAGAATTCTTGAATTACATCTTAACCAGACATGCTTCATCTTCAAGTCAATAGGGTCTGATTGTCCTGGAGAGCTGCTGAATATCATCTACAAGATGTATTGAGTGAAATTCAAAATGCCGGCATGACATGCAAGAATATCAGAAAACTGGTAATATATGATGTCTATATAGTCCGGTTAAGAAGTGTGTCAAGGTTTAAGTATGTTAACTACGTTTTGTTCCTTATTACTATAAATAAAACACGTTTGCAAAAATACATTTAATGAGGAAAAAATGTTTGACGTTGTGAATTTTCAATTTGCTTTCATTAAATAATAACGTATTATTATATTAGTCTATAATATAGGTAGAATACTTTTTTTATATAGTATATAGCCATATACATATAAGTCGATCGGTATATATTTTTAATATTGGCTGTCTTCTTAGTTATTTGATAGCTTGCAAACGGCTCCAGGCATGTATCATAGTTTTAGCGTTCACATAATATATGATTTTATATAAATATAACACTACGTAATATAAGTGACGTTCATACTCAAATGAGTAAATTATTAAATTATTTTCAATTAATGTTTTTTTTTCTATTTTGATTTGTTTTGAAATTTGTATTAATACTTGTTTAGTATTAAATATTGTTTGAATCATGTTTAAAAGAATTATCATCAGACTAATTGAAAGTACTGTAAGTGACCATATGATGTTGTTATTATAATTTATCCGCGCCATTGTGTAAAATGATAAAAAGCATGACTGTCTGTCTATATTGCCACACATTTTGTGAAATCGCTGCTAGAAGTATAGAAAGGAAAGCATAGACTTTTATGACGGCCTGACAAAGCCTTAATTAATAAGCCATGCATGAAGAAAAGCCCGAGTAATTAAAAGTATGAGCAGTAACTTTGTGAAAAAATTAAGAGTTCGGATTATTTAAAGGAAAAGAAAAAAAAATGACTGGTTGTATGAGAGACAAAGCGAGTACGATTAAAATTTCGGTACGACTTTTTGATACAGAAACAAAAAAATAAGAACTTTTGGTTTGAGTTAAAAAATAAGGCTAGTTAAACTGTCATGGATTTAATGTTTTTTCAATATTTTTTTATGAAAAATACTTTGATAAAAAAAATACGGACTTATAAATTACTATTCTATAATAACACTGGTAATCTGTAATACATTTTATCCACTTGAAATAGTACTACGGTTTTAATAATTATTTTCACAAAATTTTATTTTAATGTTCAAAACTGATTACAAAAAGTTAAAACTAAGCTCTATTTCTTTCATTCCTTACACCGAAAACAAAATTTTAGGATAAAGCAATATAAAATTATAAATATATTAATTGATAATGTTATAATACGAGAAACTCTAGAAGAACGTATAAACTATTACATAATTTATTTATTTTATTATACAAACATTCCTCTCAGAAACAAAACGCATGGAGATTGTTTTTGACAGATTTTTTTGGAGTAATAATCGTCAGTTATTAGCTCAACTAATTTGGTCCATGTCTTGATTTCAAATGCACATAAAAATGTATGCAATTTTGACCAACTATGAAGTTTCAACTCTAGATCCTCGGATTGCGCTATCCACTCACCTATAAAGGCGACAAATAAAAAAAAAGTATTATAAATCAAATCTAAATTGTGACAGTCCAAAAGTTAGTCAAACTACAATTCCATGCATCAAATGAAATAAAGGCTTTCTTGTGAATATTTTCACGATACACGAGATGGATAAAATCACTTCATATCGACCGTGTCAAGCAAAAGGGATTAACGCTCAGAAAACAAATTTGACAGGAGGCATAAAAAACTTAACATAAATTAACATAAACTTGAAGTGCACGATGACCAATAAATTTTTGTTTTATTTTCCTGATAATGTAATTTAAAGTCATTAAAGATTAATTATTAAAATTGAGGGTTACTACTTTCTTCCTTTCATCACAAACTTGGTAAGTCGTTCTTTTTTTTAATTTAAAGCTAAATTTCAACAATAATTCGGCATTTTCGGCTTTATTCTTTTTGATAGAATGTGTATTTAATTGTGTACATTGTGTACATTGTGATTCTCAAATAAAAAAACACAAAAAAAAAACTGAAGGTTTTACTAAACCATATCATACTTTAGTGAGGCTATATTAAAACTCGTGTGATCGAAATTATCGTTTGAAATAGAGATTTAAATGTTAATAGTGTTCTGTTTTTTATGCCGTATTGTTTTACAACTGAGTAGAATAATTAATACGAATGTCTAAATGTTATACAATAATATCATTAAGTTTATAGTATGTCAAAAAAATAAATAAAAATATTACAGGAAGTAATAACAGAATTTAATGATTAATGTGCACAAACGTTAGCCTCTTAAAGTATTATATTGTCGCTGCGTTATTAATTATTGGCTAAAAACTTAACTGCTTACTTGAAACTGCCAGCATGCATAATGAATGAATCGCAATGTATTGAAGGAATGATTTATGTATTTAACATAAAAACTGCACGCGTTCATCAATCAATATCAAAAGCATTGTATTTCAGCTTGGCTTGGCAAACACTTTGGGAACCAAGGTTTTCTCAGATATTAAATTTTACTTTAAAAACCAGAAAACAAAATATGTTTTTTTTTACATTTTTTAGTTCTAGTTTGTAACAATGTTCTTTATAGAAATTGTAAACGGTTTAATCACATTTCAATAAAAATTATTGCTATTTTCTATTAAATTGAACCAATACTTTCACTTTCAGTTTATGGACGTATGTATGAAGCTATTATATTTTATAAACGCGAATTGCCACAAATTCAGAAAAATGTTTTACAAACTAATTAATATATTTTGATTTTAATATTTTGTATTCATATTAAAATAATGACACAATTTATATGTACACGTTTTTACAAATGTATTTTTAAAAATATACAACCCAGACTTCGTTTGTTTTAACATTTTCAACCAGTTGAAATTGAATGAACTTGATATTGAAAATATTTTAATAGACAAAAGCTGTGTTAAATATTCAATAATACATTTGTAGCTGCTCTCAAATCTTAATTTTCTTTCCTCTCGCTTGAATGGACCACGCGTTTCATGTATAATAAATATTTTCTTACCACAATCGCTCCAAGACAAAGGATAAAAGTCATATAGTGTAAAGCTAGTTTTATAATTGTTTTATAAGAAAAACTTCCTCATTGTTAGAACACATATTTAAGCTCATCCAATGTTTATGTTTGGCTATAAATAATATATAAAAAAAACTCAGCCAGCGATTAAAAATCATACTGGAGGACTGTTCACAGCATTAAACTACAATGAATATCAAATTACTTATATAATAATAATATTTACACAATTACTAATGGTAAAAAATGATAGACCACAATATTTATCTAAATAGGAGCACATATTTACATATTTTTAAATCAAATTTCTCTACTATCTACTTGCTAAATACGACCTCGTGGATGAGTAGATAGTGGTACCGACTCACGAGCTGAGGGTCACGGGTTCAAGGCCCGTGCTGGTTGCAAATTTTACAAATGTTTATTCATTTGTATTGTAGCTAGGACATGAACTCGAAACGGAATAAATCCGTCCACCAAACATTTTTTCCACAATCTTGATTGTATGAATCAATGCGACTCTTCACAAAAAAATGTTTTATTGTACAAATTAATGTATTCTTTTTCTGCTGTAGGAAATAATAAAACTTTAGTGCACCCAGCATAATATTGGAGTTCATAGAGTCTATTTATTTCTTGATCGGTCAACATTCAGTTAGTTAATCAAAAGAAATAAATTCAACAACGTTGTACATAGAAGAATACCACATTTTCAAAAAATAAAATATGACAGACATATTTCTATAATTTGCTAATAAATATATGTAATTTATTGATTTTAATGAACACATTTTTTCATCAAAAAGTGTCCAAATTTATTTAATATAATAAATATTAAATTTTAACCTCGTTGTATTTTTGTTCATTTTTATTATTGCCTATATATACTATTACGAGTGATATTATGAGAATTTCAAAAGATTTATCGCTGATTAAAGTTTGTTAAGATATTTATCGATTAGTATATTGCCCGGAAAAAATTGTATCATTATATATACACATATATTTTTTTTTTAAATCACTTCACAAAAAAATTAATACTTACTTCTTGTCATTCACAAAACGGAATTATTTTTCCATAATAATTTATGTTTTTTATTGACAAATATAACATTGGACCATGTGTGACAGAATGACAAAAACAGCAAATAAGTAAAAAAATAGTTTTTTTTAACAATCGTAATATTTTACTAATTATTATATTTATTTAAAAGTCTAGTTTGTTCTAGAAGAGTTAATATAATTCAATGCAGTTTAACGGTTGAGCGAAGCTAAGACAGACAGTGGCCGCATAGATTGGTCCTCTCCAGTAGTGAGTATTGGATTTCAACAATGGGCATATCAAGAGAGTAATTTGAATACAATCGGCTCTGTGCTGGCGATTCTTTAAAGCCTGAGCACTTAGTGCAGCCCTGTAATCTCTCGATCTGCGTTTGAATAAAACAAAATATCTCATATGTCTTATTATAGTTGAGTACATTTAATATCAGTTTTTTTTTCTTTTCAAAAGTGGTTTAAAAACCGTTTCATTATTTTTTTTCTAAATTAAGTAGCATAATAAGATTTATTAAATACTTTTATAATTCATTTTTTATAGCATAGTGTTAACTGCGAAAGACGCGCCTAATTCGTAAGCTCATAAATTGGAGAGACGCTGATTGCTTGCTAGTTTAAGTCGATTCGAACCACATCACATCGAATACGTTGATTGCTGAAGCCTACCGCGTAATCAACGTCTCTCTAATATATGTACTTACTCGCTAAGCCCGTCATCAGAGTCAGTCTGTTAAATATAATACTATTTTCTTATTGGGTATATTCTCATTTACCTGGCAGTAAGATTATAAAAATGATACTAAAAATAACATTGGACACAATCAAAATATACAAATCTTTCCAAATACAAATGAAAAATTATATCATATTATAATTATCTAAAGTTGTAAGCTACGTCTAAATAACAATACAAAAACTAGTATTAAAAACATTGTTTTTCCTATGTTTATTTTTTATAATTCATTATTATTTTTAACACGTTTGTTTATTCCAGAAAATTATATATATTCATATATTTTTTAATTCAACCATTTTAGAACGCATCAAATATGGCCGTATATTTTGATAAACAATAAAGAACTGTTACAAAATTTGGCAAACCTATTAATTGAACGCTTAAACACACGTTATATAATATTACATAAATAATATATATAATTTAAAAAAATATTTACATATATAACCATGTGCTTAGGAGCAGCATCCATAAGAAACCTTGTTAATTTTAACCAAATTTGACAACTGTCATAGTTAAGAATGCTAGGTGAATGGATTAATATTCATTAAAGCTATTCAAATGGCCATTTATATATTGGAAAAACTAAACTTTTGTTCGATACGATTTTGTTAATTTTTAAAAGAGGATTTTTGTTCATAATGGAAACACAAAAGTCTTGGAAAATATTATAATTTGAATCTTATGATAAATACAGTATTGAATCTATTTTACATTAATGATGATTTTTATGTAATCTTATATTTTTGTAGTATGCCTTACATTTTAGCTGTTTTAACTATAATAAATACTGATTTCGTCAAATCTAAGTCTGCTATTTCTTTCTAATTTTTTTAACTATATCCCACTCTGAAATAAGTCACATGGATCTCTCCAATGTGAAGATCGTTTTGAGAGTTTTTTACGAATAATAATTGTCAATTATTAGCTCAACTGTTCCGGGTTTGTGCCCTGGCCACAATACACATTAATAAACGTTTGAAAATATTTGCAACCAGCACGGGGTTTATTACTAGCCACTACTAGGCACTATTTACTTACTAGGCACTATTTACTAGCCGAATGAAGGTGCATGCTATTTATGAATTAATGTAAGAAAAATAATGAAATACGTAAAGATACTTGAATAAGTAATCCAAAAAATGATCTAAATTCGAAAAAATGTATGGTTAATATACATCTGAACTTCATAAACATAATACCGTAATTAAATATGACAAAAATATATATACTTTACTTTGACTTGTAATAAGGATACTCAGATTGTAGTAAAAATAATAATCGAGACATATTTTCACGCCACGTTAGGCAAAAAACTCTCTCTATCTCTCTATAATCTCTACACTTCTCATCATCTTGGATATAGATTTACTTCCTTCGCGAAAGAACCTCTTCAAATAACCTTTTGATTACTGAAAGTTCATATGCTCAGTCAACGTTAGAATTTATTATAGTTATTACTCTAGCGTCACATCAAACGGATCTGGAACAAATAGCTTCTACAAACCACTAACCACCCTCGTGTATTATAGTTTATTTTAATAATAAATAATAGAATCATTATATAATAGATATGCTTTGATTTGATATAAATAGCGTGATATCATATTCCTAAATACTATTAGAGTCAATCAAAGCAAAACTAATTAGGTTTAGATTTTTTTAAATTGTTCGAATTTAATACAGAGGTAGAACGATACAATGATAGGGCCTGAAGCTTGATATCGAAAGCTTCTAGTCAGCTGAGCTTTGCATACATCAAATCTCCTGTATAACATTCGGTAGGCTTGACGGTAGGCTATGTCTGTAGCCTGGAGCAGTGCTTTGTGAATCAAGCAATCGACGTGATGGCTATTGAAACGACTCACTGGAGATGAATGACTGAACTCACCCGTCAAAGCGTATTAAGTGGAACTGTCAATAAGTATTTTGGATATTTTAAATCGACTTTTGTATGTATTTCATAGCCATAAAATAACATTGTAATATTTATAGTATTATTTTATTAAATCTCTAAAAAAACTGACTTTTGAACGAGGCACTGTTACCATGCTACTATTTTACATGCGTATTTATATATGAAAAATATGAACTCAATTGATTGAGCTAAAGGCTTGAAATCAGAATTCGCTCGATAAACAGTAATATGTCGTAACCCAACATTTCGGTCAAAATCATATTTTTGTTGATTCGAGTCACATAGTTAATTCAAGTCACAATATTTGGAAGTTTTTGTGTAAAATCATCTTAAAAATGACAGACATATTCACAATATAGAAGAAATTATTCGTAATTTCATCACATATCACATTCTATACAGTTTTTGTGCCTCCTGTAAAATTTGTTATCTGTGGGTTACGACATATTGCTGTTTGTTGGACGTGATAATAAATTTATACATTCTATATATATGGATATACGCTTATTTTCAATAAAAAATATTGATTTATCTTTGACAAGTATACTTTATTGCGACTTATTGGGTTTTGGTACGCAGTATACTTTTAATTATCTGGACTGATGATGGAAATAAGTAGGATACTAAGCTGCAATGAATAATCAAAAAATACGAGGAATCTGAATTACAGATATACTTCACTTGACTGCCAAGTTCCATTCCCACAATTTGATAGTTAAGTGGATTAATCTATAATTGAATATCTAGGTTGTATATGATATTATTTTATAGAAGAAAAGATTTTTATTTTTATTTCTGAGTATAAATAACAATTATATGATGAAAAAAATATATAGAAATCTCAAAAAATATAATAAATCATAATTATTTATTGATTTCGGATGGTAGCCGATATAAATATCATGCGCCATTCTGCAATATAAGTCATAAGCACTAGGGAAATTTTCCGGTAAAAAAATATACCTAAGTTTCATCAGTCATTTAGTATGTTAGTAATTGAGTGATTTCACCCTTACCACTCTAAAGCCAGACTTGTGGCCTATTTTTTTTAAAGTTACGGGTATATGTCATTCTTTTGATTTTTTCCACTAACTGAACTAGTAAATAAGTATTATTTTAGTAAGTATCTCACATATTTTCTACTTTGGATCTTACCAAGAGAGTCAGTCATAGATTCTAAACAACGTAGCTTATAAGTTTTTGACGAAATGGACAAAGTGCGAAAGACCTTTTCTAAACTTATATATTGGACAATTATTTAATATGTGTAATACTTATTTTTAAAAAAATGTAATTTTATTTTGTTTGTAAATTTTTTTTAAAGATTTCAGTCCTACTTTTCCTGAAAGATAATTAAATCATTATGTTTAAACCTCTATTGATATTTGTATTTTAATAAGTAGTCGAAAGATGCTAGTACCGTGTTTTGATGAATGTGATTATTATTTTTTTATTTTCCACTTAAATTCTCATTATTTCTGTCTTTCTTATTATTAAATCATTTCATAATATGTACTCGTATATTATCACGCGAACAAAAAAGGTTGTTGTGTCAAACAGACGGACACAAGTAGTGCCGGGCGCGTGGCGGCATCTTTAGAATCTACTTATTAAATTAATATGTTTAGTCAAATTATTTCTTAAGCAGGTCATCTTTGCTGAATCCTCCAATATTTGTGAGCGGTCACTGCGGCCGCCCTATAGGGAGCGCTATAATCAAAATTTCGCACACAAGATGGAATTCGAGTCTTTTGTTTTGCACTGTCCAATGTTGAATGCAATCACGTCCGTTATTGGAATATTTGAATGTTTGATAGGCAAACGAGAATGCGTGTTTGTTTGGCTATTGACAATGACTTTGATGGAAGGCAAGTTTACGTGGACTCATTATTATCCTGTATTGAATTACTACTAAATGAAAACTGGTAAGGTATTGTACTGCTTTCGGACTGTGGCTTTTTATAGTATTTGTTAATAGGCAAAATCTATCATTCATATCTATTCTATCAAAATGTTTTTACAGTAAGCTTTAATTTAATAATAATATTGAATTTTTAAATAAACATATATATATATAAAATTAATCTAAATTATGTAGTATGAGTAGCAAACCCCGACCACCTAATTCTTTTGGTTCGATTCTCATCCGAGTCATTGAAGTTAAACAAATTCTCACTTTTTGGTAGTATATAGGAGTATATACAAAGTACACCAGAATTGATTAAATAATTATGCTCGGGCGGTGACTGGGGTAGGAGGCAAGTGCACATGATCATCCTTTATTCCATCGGTGACTCTATTTCAGTAATCACAATGGCTTAGATCAGAGCACATTAAAACTTTGTTGTGTACGCGAATTTTGAAAATAACCGATATATGATTGCGACACAAAAACTTTTTGGTAATTTATATGTGAGAACAATTTTTTCATAGGATGAAAACACTATTAATAAAAATACGGCCAAATATACCAGACAAAATTCTATGATTATAATTAAATACATGATACAAACGTCCATATTGATAGTTTCGTAGTTTAATATAAATATAAAATTCTAAAAATCATTTGTTTATTCTTTATTTTATTTAATAATTTAGTCCGGACCCTGACTCCAAGTAACAATGGTAATTTGAATCTACACATAGGAAAAGTTAAGTATTAGTTACTTATTTTCAACATTTAAGTAATATTTTACCCTCGCATAAATCTGGCTCTAACATTACAGACATGAAATTGTTAATATATACCTATCTTATTATATTTCTCGTTTTTTAAAAACATATAACTCAAACTGCTTATTCAGAATTTTATTTCCGTTATATTGCTTTAATTTTTCT
>JAPMAE010004204.1:4106-14420 GCA_036584705.1 Rhyacophila sp. 25_7
CTCTGTTTGGCAGACGAGGTGGATGTCATAAATCCAGCGGCGTTGCTGCCTCACAGCGAACTAATGCAAAGCTTGAGGGCACTCGTTGACAAGAGGTAAGTAAAATTTATTATGTTTATAGTTTTTTTTGTAAATAACAGTAGATACTAATAGGTACGGATAATTACTTAATCTCATTTTTTTTAAATTATATAAGGGAAAGGAGCCTTGCAAAAATTTTGCATGAGGGGCCAAAATTCCTAGCTACGCCACTGCATCCAGTATCGAAAGGCAAACGTTTCTGTTTTTTTCCAGATGCATCCTAGAGATTTGAGGTAAAGAGACTGACGCCTTTACATTGGACCAGTCAATTTCTGACTGGAAATGGTGAATTTGCTGTCTATGGGCTTGGTAAGCTAGTGGAAAACCCAAACTGCACTTGCGGGCATGACCAACAGACTGTTGAGCACGTCGTATGGAACTGCCCATTAATGATTTTATCTCATAAAGACCTATTCACCAGGATCTGTTCTCACACGGGTCCTATCGGGCATGCGGACTTGGTATCTTCCAACACTAACTTTAATGCTTTTTCCAAATTTGCGGCATTTTTGGAGAACAATTTCACACGGACTCCCAAGTAAACTCATCAGGCTCAGATTTCGACGGCCGAACTGATGAGTATTCAGCAGACTGGGTGTACAAGGCACTCCATACCACTAAGGAGTAGCTATGAAGGAATTAGATAATCTACAACTTATATACCATTTCTCTTGCTCTTCAGTGCATGGTGATACCATCCCATGCAGCTCTGCTATGAGAATGGTTAAAATAAAATCAAAGCTTATTTCGTATGGTGTCAGAAAGACGGCCGCGTACAATCGTGGCTGCAAATACTGGCGGGTAAGTGGGAGAGGAGGAAATATTTGTAAAAATATTCATAGTTAATTTTATAATATAAAATTTTTACTTCCCTCCATCTTAAAATAGAAATACAAATGTATATTTTTATAGGACGAATAATAATTTAGTTCTTTTTTTACAGATAAAAAATAGTAAACCGTTAATTGACTATTCATTTCTTTCTTTCGGATTTTCGCCTTAATAAAATTACTTGTAAATATGTTAAAATCCTAACTTTTATCTCAATAAAGAAAACAACAATCAATAGATGTATTTTTTTTACTAAACTTTTATTTAAGTGAAAGTTTTACATATATCGTACGGAAGACCAATTTAGATTTATGACTAACCTGGGAATATAAATTTCAGGATTTCGGTTCTTCGTATAGACTGCTTGATTCAATTCATGCAATTTACAGCAAGGGAATTGCTGATTTCGTTTTTCCTTCAATGATATTCATTTTGCTATTTGGCGTCAAAATCAAAATTAATTTTATTGTGTATGTGTGCCAAAAATAAGGTTATTATTATAATTAGCTAACATTTATCTATAATAAACATCTTCTAAAACATATCGATGGTGTGTAGGTAAAAGGGAGTAACCCTGACATAACAAATTTTACATGAAGAGCAAAAAACGTATTTTAATGATTTTTAGTGAAAGTCACATTAACACAAACGTTAAGTGCATGATAACAATAAGTTGATGTTTTATTTTCCTGATCTGATAATTTAAAAAGTTATTAAAGGAAAATCATTAAAACTGAAGTTTAATGCTTTTTTTTCTTTTCACACAAACTTAGTAAATCGTTCCTTTTTTAAAATCAAAAGCTGAATTTTGATATTGATTCAGCATTTTCGGCTTAATTTCTTTTAACAGATCGTGTATTTAGTTGTATACATTGTTATTCTCAAATAAAAACGCTTTTCGAAAAACTGAGGGTAAGCCCTTTTGGCTTAACAAGATCGATATGTTATCCAATTTACCAATGATATTTCGCGATTTGTTTTAATAACCCATAAATCATCAATTTAATTAGAATCTATATATTATGTCTAAAGATAACTGTCAGACAATGGTTATTTGCCTCCTTCAGAACAAAAGATTTGAAGTGTAGCATATGCAATTTCCCATCAACCTTTTTTTACACGATGCCACTTTACCACATTTAATGATAGAAAAAACTAAGCAGTTGCCTATTTCAAACTTGATAATATGAATCAAATTTCATTATAACAAATTCTGAATTAATGACACGTTATATATTTCAATATAATGAATATATTTTTGTAGAACTGGACGAAACGTTCATACAAACTGAAGTAAACAAGAATTGAACAAAATAACTCGTTAAATGCCCTACGTATGTTTACGTACTCAATATGGCCGTGTCGGGTAAGCCGATAACACAAAAAGAGTACGATTAAGAACTCGGTTGACTAGCCAGAGTTGTGTATTTTCAATTTTTTTAAATATTTAACATGTAAAAATATCGTATTGAATTCACGTGTAATTCTAAGCGATAACAGGTAATCTTTCAAAATATTTGAAATAAGATAATTACGTGTATATTACGTTTTATTTTTCTAAAAAAAAATAGTGCTTTCCAGATTCTAGCTTGTAGCGTTAATTATATATATAATACATACACATGTTTTAGTATTACGTAAATAATAAGTGCGTCATTACGTATTGATATTTTTCATGCTTTAATACTAAAATAATATTGGAGGATAATCATCTTTTTTATTTTAAATTTGTATATATATAATATTGCTGTGACTCCCATAGCGCCTTAAGCTCAATACATACTAAACTTATCAACTCATTTGCAACCCACCGATCTAAGATTGTTTTCAACCACTCCTGCACGGTGTATGACAACAGTACAATAAAAGCATAAAACAAAACAAGTTCCCAAATTAATATTAACTTAAGTGTAAAGATAATAATCAATATTTGATCGATTCGTAACACAATCGTCAAACGTTTCTACGTTACCTTAACAAGCCGATGATATATATTATTTAATGTGCACCTATATACCATTATATGTGATGGTGTTAGACCACCCAAGGTACACGTGTCCCGGCTGCTAGAATTTATATCGCAGGGGTGGACAGGCCCTTTTTTATAGCGGGTCGCATCGACTTTTTGACAGAGAATGTTTTTTTCGTGTTCGAAATGACGGACAATGCAAGAATGTGTTACGCTACACGTAATCACCTACAGCAAGCTTTATACGTGTATTTTATGACTAAAATGATGTCATGTGATTTGATATGGATAACTTAGCCAAGGTGACAAACAAACAAGTCAACACTACTAAATTATTGTTACGATGGAGTTAAAATTACATTCTGTTCTTTTGTTCACAACTAAGATTATATTAGGCAAATTCTTAAAAAATGCAAAAAATAGAATAAGCGTCCAAATATAATGCTTTTGTTTAAAGTGGTACAAACAAATATAATACATGCATGTATTAAAATGCAAATATATATATCAATTCTATCATTGAAAAGCAACGTGTAGATATCAACCTAGAAATCTCCAAAATGAAATTCAATCCGACTACAAATTAATGAGAACTGCATTCAACACTATGTCATCTGTGATTTGAATTGAAGAAAGTACCCATTTAAAAGTCATCGTTCGGTATAAAAACATCTCAATAAATAATACAAACCCTTATTATATTCTTTATGTAGTATTTACTTTAATTTTGAGACTCTCGTAGGTGAGTAGATGTCGCCCTCGCAAGTGAATGGACAGCGCATCCGACTCACGAGCTGAGGGTCTAGGGTTCAAATATCATAGTTGGCAAAAATTTTACAGGTTTTTACAAATACGTTTGGAACTAGGACATGGGCCAAATTGGTTGAGCTAATAATTGGCAATTATTACAGTTTTTAAAAAAAATCAAAATAATCTT
Organism: Rhyacophila sp. 25_7; assembly: GCA_036584705.1. NCBI lineage: Eukaryota > Metazoa > Arthropoda > Insecta > Trichoptera > Rhyacophilidae > Rhyacophila > Rhyacophila sp. 25_7. Next base: position 7,925 of record JAPMAE010004204.1, read on the forward strand.
AAAATTGAGGAGATTATTTTAAACAAATTTATAACTGTACCTAATTATAGTACCTGTTTTTTTTGGCACAGCCGTTTTGGCGCCAGGCATCTGATATTAATTACTTGCTAACAGAATGCAATGATGTACGAAAATACGTCACTCCAGATGTCAGAATCGTCAAATACCATAGAGGCATAGTGCATAATTTTCTGATGCGCTCATGAAATGACGTTATATTGCATTTATTTTAATGAATGTAAAACATTCATTTAAATTTTATATATTACGTTTATTCGTACATGCATTTAAGAAAATATTCATTGATAACTTTTATGTACTTTTTGATAACTTTTATAGTATTTTCATTTAAGAGATGGGTCTATGTAATACGTTTATAAACTCCAAAACGGCGGTGCCAAAATGTCCTGCTTCAACATGTTTAAATATTTAACTATAGCTATAATGAACGGTATACAATATCGAGATTATTTAAATCGTCTCCCTAAATCAGTTTCAAATTTAGCAAAGAATAAAATGTTACTTGATATTTTATCTGAAAAGACAAATGATTCGCTGTACTGCTCAAATGTTATTATTATTAATTATTATGAATATAAAATGTGAAAAATAATATTTGAAACAGCAAAAATTAGTAATATATTCCTGGCCCGTAAACGGTCCGCGAGTCTGAGGCTTGATAATGCCGGTCGATTACCACCACGCGTGTGGTCCTCACCAAACGAATATTCAATTCTGATGAAGGTACTTAGTTTCCATAATTTTATATGAAGCTACTTGATGAAGATGATGAATGTATGGACGATTTAATATAAGCGATTTTATATTACTTATATTTATTATTTTTTTTTATGTTTGATATCTAACTCGTTTCCATACTAATAATATATATTATGCAATAATAAATTTCATAAATGTCATCATCATCAACATCGTTATCTTCACAAAGCTTCCTATCACTTTTAAAATCATATATCATTCAACAGGTGCGATAAGTATAAAAGTAATATTCTTTCTTTATGCTATAATTGTTTTATCATTATAATACTTAAAAAAATAAACATTTCACTACACTTAATTAACAGTTATATTATTAAAATTCAATATCTCGATCAAATGTGTATAATGGACCCATTTGAAAGAAGCTCTCTTCAAAATCTCTCAAACTTACGTTTGCTCATATGAAATATGTAAATTCTTTTGGTTTTATTTTTATCATAGTTTCAATGTAAGTATTTAAAATATTTTTATATAAATATAAATAGTGATTACAATGTATAACTTACAAATCAGTCCCGTTAAAACAGATTGTGAAAAAATAAAATTTCCGCCATTAGGTCGGTATATATTATAAACATAATTATGTGTATTTTATTTTAAAAATTACTTTAAACGGAAACTACGTAATGTTATTAATTTTTTAACAATTAATATAATATAAACATACTTAAATATTATCTAACCACGAAGATATGACATATTAATTTTAAAATCACTAAATCAGATTTGTCATTATATATTTATTATAGTCGTTATAATATGTAAAGCCCTGTTTAAAAAAACGTTATGACAATGTTGATATGGCGCTACATTCCATGACTGACTGCACATTTTTTCTACCTTTCCCTGTATCTCTTTCCAGTCGCTGACAATCGATATGTCCGCATCTGCCGTAATCACCTCATACCTTTCTGTGGTGTTCACGAGACCAACTAAAGTATTTTCAAATATTCTTTTGACAGTTGTAGATTCAATTCACTTAACCATATACCTCAGCCACTTTATTCGCATTGTTTTCAAGACAATAACACTTTTAGGAAATACAAAGCAACTTATATCATACAAAATTGAAAATCCACATAATTTTAATACAACTATTTAAAACATTATTATCGATGATTTCAAAATCATGATATTTAAAATGTCAGATTTGACGAGAATGTCTCATTTGATATTCCATTTTTTAAGTTCAACATCAAACAAATAATTGCGAAAAGATTGTACAATTTCATTTTAAAAACTTACCGTTTGTGACATAATACATTTTTAGTTAAAAGTGACGTTATTAACGATTATGACGGTCAACTATATTTAAAAATACGTATTCACTTGTTTGTCGAACTATATTGTAAAATATCGACCATGTTTAGGCAAAAGAGCTTAATCCTCAGTTCGTTGAAAAGTGCTTTTACTCGTATTTGAGAATCACATTGTACACAACTAAAAACACGTTCTGTCAATAGGAATTAAGCCGAAAATACCAAACTAATATCGAAATTCACCTTTAGATTTTGAAAAAAGAACGACCTACTAAGTTAAATAAAGTAAGCATTAACTTTCAATTTTAATTATTTTCCTTTAATATTTTATTTAATTATCAGATCAAGGAAATAACACCAATTTACTGATTATCATGCACTTCAAGTTTGAGTTCGTGTGACTTTTACTAAAAATCGTTAAAAAACCTTTTTTGTACCTCCTATAAAATTTGTTCTGAGAGTTAATCCCTTTTGCTTAAACACGGACGATATGTTATTATTTGAAATGATTATTTTGTCAAGTATTACACAATTATTTAATATATATCATTCATTTCAATTAAATTTTAACTGGCTGTACTATTTTAAGCATGACTGAACGCCTTCGTACAATAAACAAAGTAATATAATCTTATTATCATTCCACGTGCTTCAATCATAAAATTGTTAATTTAATAACATGAAAGTATGTCTTCATAATATGTAAGTTTATTACAATGCCTGTAGATACACTCTCCACATTTTACAGCAAAGCATCTAACAGTAGTTTATTCAGGTTATGGGTATAATTTTTGGCATCCCACCATTCTCTTTGGGTTTACCTCGCCTTTCTTCGCGCGGGCCATAAACTATATACGACCGCGAGAAGGCGACATTTTGTGAAAATATTCATTTCGCGAAACGGCCGCGAGATGGCGGAGGCAAATGAAAGAGGCCAATTTGAGCGGGCTAATTTAGAAAATTCATTTGCAGGAGAATATTCCGCGGGAAATTCTGCGTACAGAAATCGCATATTAAATATTTTATAAGCCAATTTGTAGGAATGTCGTCGGTGAATTGTGCACCACTGCTTTCATAATCACTTGAGCACGTTTATGAATAAGGGATTATTTACAATCTCGGATGATTCAATATGAACAGAAAATAATGTCAAATATAAGCTTATACTTTAATTATTCTCTATACGTCGTATTTTTTAAATTCAAAATTTTTAAATATGTACTTACTTAACCAATTTAGTTTCAGGAGCGAGTTAACTCGCACTACTCAAAACGTTGAATGTTTTGGATGATTTTAAATATGAAAACGCAGAAATATGACTATAAAATGATCATTAAAAACAAATTCAATATACTTTAAAAGAAATATTAAGGTTATATTTTTGCTTATAAATTCACAGCTTGCCGGGTTGTAACATTATGTCTAGAATAGAAAAAGTTAAGTATTTAAAGGTCATCCATAAACTATGTAACGCTCTTAATAAATAGGAAGGGGTGACTAACGACGTCTATATGGCGTTACAAGGGTTAATTTTTATTGTTACGTAACACTTTTCCCTCTCAAAAAGTGGATGGAAGTTGATTATAAATTGCATTCCTATTTAATGTGGAAAGTTACGTAGTCTTTGAGAGGAAGAAGGAGTGAGGGTCAATATGAATGTCTACATGGTGTTACATGGAGGAAGGGAGGGTGAAAATAATGTCTTCAAGATGGAGGCCGTCAGAAGCAACACTTATTGGAGACGATCTTTGAAGTTTTGTACAGCTCATTCACATATATCTACGGGGTACGGTGTTAACTTCTTCAATAATCTGCTCGATTAGCACTGGTAGGGTGTATTGGCGATGTGTATCTCTTCTTAGCGTGCTACCAGTTTCTTCCAACTGCTGAGAACTGAGAACCAAATTGTGTTCACAGTAGGAACGACATTGTTGCCCGGAATGTTGAAAGCTTTTTGCGTCGTGATCACATCAGTTGTTTTCAAAATACGCGCGCATGGCAAAGCTGCGATATATTCCAGTGCAAACCATGGTGGCTACTAAAATGGTGTCACCAACGGAACATATGTATGTATATCACGTGCACCTGCCTTCTTCCACCACCATCCGAGCATTGACCTCCCGTAATACTTATTCAGTTTCTAGCACCTTGTAGAGAAATCTATACATAAAATCGACTGAAAATCATGGTGTCTTACTTTTTTAGATTCCATATAGTTTATAAGTATTGTAAAATCAAATTAAGCTGTAGAAAATTATGATCCTAATGACGCTTCAAATTATTTGAGAATATTTTTAATTAAAAAAAAATATTTAAGAAATATAGTTTTTTAATATTTAACGCCACTTCATTTTATTTTTTAAGACATCAATATTATTTTCACGTATACATCTTTACTCAAAAACTTAAGGTATGCATATACTTATAACAAATATTTTTTACTCTTAAATACTAGTTTTTATACTATTTACGTATTAATGTTATTTTTGACATATACGAAATAAACAAAACAATTTCAATATAATCAACCATTTAGGGCCGCACGTTATTGAAACAACGACCACACTTCTTGCTGATATATCATTTCCCATTTATCCTGTGTTGTCATTCAGTAAAACAGTAGAAAATTGAATAAAATGTATAAAACCAATCCAAAAAAGCTTGTGCAAGTATATTCGCACTTTATACATGTCATGTCCGCGCGTCATAAACGATTTTTTCCTTACTCTACGATTTTCTATAGCTTGCTTTGAAAATGTTCAAATACCAGCATATTTAATAATAAAAATAATTGATTTGAAAATAATATATAGCAACAATTATTGACTGATTTCGAAACAGGATAATTTCACTATAGTTTAATAATTATGAGTTTTATTGCATGGAGTAATTTAGTTTTCTATTTTTGCCGTTATTTTTTTTCTCTTATTTTAATCATTATTATAATGAATCTGCATGTAATGGTATCACCATGCACCATAGTGCAGATTAAATTTTATGTAACAAATTTTGAGGATCCATCACTGACCTGCCAGTGCAACAACTACGATTATGCGCAGCAGCCATCCTGATACTTTCACGAATGAAATGTTTTTTCCTCTCACACATGATTGTAAACTTGTCTGTAGAGGAACTGCATGGGATGGTATCACTATGGATATTAGTGCAAAAACTAAGTTAAAAGAGGAAATAAATGAAAAACAGTTGTCTTAACATCTAATTTTCTATTGTATGAGGTGCCCTGAGCATCCGGCGTGCTGAAGATTTAATTAACCCAAACATCTAAGCTCGAGAACGATAAATTAGTTTAGAGGTCTGCGCAAAATCGCTCCCCATAAAATGCCACAGACCTTAAAGAGTCTTATAATTTACCCTGGTAGACACCATGTCCGCATGTTCTATTATAACTGTGTGAGGACAGATTCTGATAAATCGCTCAGTACGAGATGAAATCATCAGCGGACACTCCCACAGAACGTATGTAGCCGTTTCTTGGTCGGTAGTCGGAGTATATTTTATTATATATAGGCTGCAGGACACAGTGACATCAAGTGATCCGTAAATGTAAATATCTATATCGACCCTGTTTAGGTAAAAATGCGCAACTCTCAGTTTTTTTAAAATGTGGTTTCATTTGAGAATCACAATTTATTAAATAGAATTAAGCGAAATATTCAGAATTACTATCAAAATTCAGCTATAGATTTTGATAATAGAATGATCTACTAAGTTTGTATGGAAAGGAACAGAGCATTGAGCGTCAATTTTAATGATTTTTCTTTAATAACTTTCTTAATTATCAGATCAAGAAAATGAAACTCCGTTTTATTGACATCATACACTTCAAGTTTGTCTTAATGTAATTTTGACTAAAAATCATTAAAACATGTTTTTTGTACCTCATGTAAAATTTGTTCTGTGATGGTTACTCCCAATTATCTAAACACGGTCTATATGTTCCAATTCAAAGTTTCCATAGTAAATAAATCACAAATCTATTCAATTTCTTTTCATTTATGTTCTGAAAACAGCAATAATAGTAAGAAATACTTTAGTAAACCACCAATCTAAATTCTACTAATATAATGCTACACTATCGTATATGAAAATATTAATTATTATTTATGACATAATGCTTAAATATATATATATATATACCCAAAGAGCAACTAAAACTCATTGAATGTAAGAACCTGGATTATATTATATACTACTGTTGAGAAAAAATGCTGGGATTGCAGATTTGGCGATAAGTTTTGTGTGTGCTTAAAATACAAGTCAAGTTTATACCTCTTCTCGCCTCCACCGTATTTCCACAGACTGACCATTGCTTTTTTCCTACCTTCCATCTGATAATAATAATATAACCGGCCGGTTTTTCATATTGACATTTTACAAGAGGGCTTACGAGTTTTTTTACAAGGTTACGCATTACCCCCTGAAGCTTTTCAACTTCT
>JAPMAE010004208.1:285-12278 GCA_036584705.1 Rhyacophila sp. 25_7
GCTAGTGGAGGAGACACAGAGAGAGCTGGTGATCCGACCGTTGGAGCTTGAGTGATGACGCTCGGTCGGTAGATGGATCCATTGCTGATAGCTTGTGAATACGAAGGAGGTGAACTGCGGGCTTTCACGGTCATATCGAGTGGAGATTCTGTATACTTGGGGGGTTTCAAGGCAGGGCGGCTTACTGATGGAAAAAAGTATTCATTTGTTTAGCGGAGTTTTATAATTGCATTAACAGCATGAAAGGCGACAAGTTCAAATATTAAATTAATCTCTCCAGGAGTTGCATGAGTTGGGTGAAAGTTTTTTTATTAAATTAGTATTCAATTTTTAATTTTATTAAATGTATGCGATACTATTGTTGTATAATGTTTTATTTCATTTATAAATAATAAAGACGAGTATTTTATTGCTCGGTGGTGCTTGACCTACATGTACGTCTATACTTCTTCAAAGTGAACTTTGAGTGGACGCATATGCGTTTCTTACAAATATTCTATATGTGGTTTACTGCATGAGTTTTTAATAGGATTGTTGGACTATGATGAAAAAAATAATATTGACCAAAATTTTATCAAAATGCCAGTGAAAAATCAGTGTACGATTTCTTACGAACTAGTGACCCATCTATAAAAAGTTATGCAAAGAGCCAATTGCTGTTCCAACCATTAAAACTTATTCATTGGTTCAATATTTAAGTTTCACAAATACAATATTAATTATATTAATAAACATCAGTTACATCCCAACGGATGGTGTTTTCACATACCTGTTTGGTAATAAATATTTACAATATATTAAAATAATCAATAATTAAAAACCCCATTGAATTTCAATAATCAAGAAATTATAAGGAAATGAGTAGATGTTTAAGACTACCTTTAAGAGAAGAAAATGGCACCGCAACAGTCTTCCGGATAGAGTTGATATCAGGATGTGAGTCATGAGAGTCGTCAGTCTCGTCTAGGTGCATGAGATCACCGTCACTATGATGAAGGCCTCCGTCACGACTCCTAGGCCGGCTAGACAGTTCGAACGGGATTCGCGACGATGACTTATCATTAAAAGACTGCGAACGGAGTGCTTTGTTGCCCCCTGTAAGGCCTGGTTCTCTGGAAGACGAAAAAATATTAAATCATTATTTAATTTAAATGATATATATACATATCATCAAAAAATTTTATTAGCAGAATAAAAAAAACAATTTTTTTACAACTCTATTCTATCATTTCTCTTTTTGCCAGAGCATACCGAGGGCATAAAGTCAAACAACGTTATCGAAAAAAATGCGATTTTATTTGTGATAATGTTATTTTATGTTCTTGGCTACATATTTGTCAAACAACGGTATGTTAATCTTCTCTAGTTCATTATTAAATCTTCTGAAAAGTTAAATTTTAATTTCATGAAGTTGCCTTCCTTAAATAAGAACGACTGTATAAGCTGTTAGCGTTTTTGTCACAAGAAAAATCAAATTATATAAAACAACAAATTATATCATTTGAACATTAGGTTTTAAATAAACATCTCTTTTGTTGAGTTCTAAGAAAAAAAAAAAAAAGTATTTTGGCTGTCCTGTAAAGTTACATTTTTGTACATAGCGTTGTTTGATTTTAAGCTCTCGATATAAAAATACCACGTATGGGTTAAAATATAAGGAATGAGAGAACGGGCAAAATGAAATAGTCTATCATAGTTTTTAGGTGTCTACCGGTGCTTGTAGTCAGGTATACGAGTGGTGCATCTTCTTTCACGGCGCCATTTGGATGAGGGGAGCTGTTTCGGCACCACAGCCTCAGCGACTCCGCCGGCGCCTCCCGGTGACGGCAGAGATACGGGATTATGACCGGTTCCTGCACCCGACGAAACAATCGCGTTTGGAGAACCTCCGCCATTTGAACCAACGTTCGGGATTTCTGAAAACAAAACGGAAACAAAATAAGTTAATAGTTTTTAGAAATAAATATCAATTAGACAAAAATACCACTATGAAACAGTAATCTTATTAAAAACCACTGAAGTCAAAATTATAATACGATTTATTATTGTGAACTGTCAGTTTATTATTTACTTCAATCAACATAAAGTCAAGGGCAGAAATCATTCGAAAAATAAACGATTGGTTAACAATAAAAACCCGATGAAATGAGTTGCAAATTTAAACAACAGTATCAAACGATGAGACAAGACAAGAAATGAGGCGTGTATTTCCAAAGTGAACATATTCCAACTTCAAAAAATTTGTGGCAAATGCCAAAAAACTGTTAACGGTTTAAATATTACGTATTTTTTCGTTATCTTCATTGCAAATTGTATTTTACACTACAAATAGATACAACAACAAATATATGTAATATCAACACTTAAAACAGCTTTTTGGCATTTTCCAGAAATTTGTTGAAGTGGAATAAGTTTACTTTGGAAATGCACCCTTCGAATGATCGTTTATGTGTTGAAGCGGGGAAGTGTTTTAATTTCGCTAAGTATATCAACTTTTGATTATTAATTGATTGATTTACGTATGTATTTGTTTGGATAAATAAAATACTATTAAAAACAATTTTTAGAAAGGAGATTCATGTCCTCTATTTTGATGCGGATGTCTACAAAAAAGTTACAGGAAGAATAAGGTGGTTTGGATATTATAGGTATATTTAAACTAGATTAAAAAAATACAAGAATTTTACCCCTATTAAATGTACATATATACTCGAAATATAGATTAAAACTACAAAGTACGACCAGATACCAGATAAATAGATGATGTACGCTATAAACAATTGTATATTAATATGTCTAAATAATAACTTTAATTAGAGAACACTTTTTATATCCTTAAAAATAATTTCAACAGCCATAAATCGATAGAAAATGGACCAGGTTAAAGATATGTAAGGCATGATCATCTTTCATTAAGTTGTCTTATTTAAACATTATAAATAAGGCCGGTGATTAGTTAATTTCAAACAACACGCAAGTGGTAAAACCACCCAATAAAACTTTTCATTATGAAGCTACACAAATTTATTTAAACATTTCAAACATGTAATACGAAAGAAGTTACACTTCGAGTAATATGGCGTTATGAAAGTGTGCATGATAAGTATTGCACTAAGATATTAGTCGATTGTAAAAGTGGATCAATCATCAGAATACAATAATCAATATAACTAAGCATCGCATATAAGAGATGAACGAATAGAGTTTAATAAAACGATTCTATAGATCGATAAAATAATAAAAGTTCAGTGGATGGAAGAAATGGTAGAGTAGAATGAGGACTAAGTCGATTCCAGAGTGAGTGAAATGGTTTTCACCTAGCTGAACTAGGCTTCACCAGAGATTTTTATGCCTATGGTTCAGGAGAGAAAATCGCGCCGTTCTTACAAAAGTCAGATATATTTTATCTTTTTGTCTCAATACAATAACATATTTTTGTGATAATTTTATTTTCCTAGCTTTATTATCAATTGCACTGTGGAAATTTGCTTCACAAAACATTTCATACTGAAACATAAAATAAAAATAAATGTACAAAAATATAAAGCATTATTCTATAACACGAATCGTGGATTTGTTTAAACTGTGGAATATAATTATCGAATTCTGTTCCAAAGTTTTCAATGAAAATTAATATTCGCGTAGAGAGGTTTGGCACAGACTGTCTGAATTATATTACGCATTAAGAATGGCAATCTTAATTATAGTAGTCAGACTTTCAATTAAAAAAAACGAAAGAAGTGAATATTCTAGTTTTATTTGGGTATGTAATAATATATATATCTGCAATATATCATCAGAATTACACCAGTAGGGTGAATTACAAAAACAATGAGTTATTTTTGTTCGGGGAGACATTTATAGTACATACTCGTACGTACTGTGGAACGCGGTTCTTGATTTATGGAAGCCTGAAATAGTGACCGCGATAGACGGCTGAAGGTCGAGCAAGGCCACGCCGCAGCGGCAGGTAGATGCTGGAGGGGAGGGGGTGATTAAACACAGGATGTAGGTGGACTAGAGGTTCATATTCCAAGATGGAAAGAAGTGGCGCAAGAGGAGGCGTAGGCGTTCTATTATATCGTTTCTCAACTTTCATCTAAGGGTATTATTTGCAAACACGGCTCCTACTTCAATATTTGAAAAAAAACTTTAAATATCATCTTGTGAAACAAAATAGAATTCTTAGATAGCAACACGGAACCCAAGTCGGTTACGTACAAAACTTTCTTAATATTTTCGTATTATATTGGTGTGTAAAATAGTATTCCGCGTTTTTAAGTAAATTATGTTATCTTTGACAGCATTCATCAAAACTTCTTAAGTTAATAAAACAAAACTTTTTCTCGCTGTCAATGAAAAAACATATAAAAATGTTTTTAATACACTTGTCTCTTTTTAGACTTTTTCGAAATAACACGATCGAAGAAAAAGGACCGATTGTTTATTTAACGTTTTTTTTTTACAATAGTCTCTGAAACGTATCACATGTGTAAAAAGGGAGTTGGGTGTAATATATTTCGCAATTAAAATCATAATTTTTCGCCTACGGCCCAGGCCACGTTGACTATAACCTCATTACATCTCTGTATACATTTTTAGATTCATTTTAATAATGAACCATCGACTGATCTGAAAAATAGTAATTATTATATGGAACTCGAGTTTCCGATATTGAAAAAAAAACATGAGAAACACTGGTTCACGAAATTAATACGTGCTTTAAAAGGTGTGTGCGTGAGAGATAGAGAGATGGTTGGTATCAACGTGTGTGTGGATAAAAAAGTTCGAATGGGTGCGCATTGACCTGCGTTTTTAAAGTTTCCCGCCAGGCAAAAAGCTCCCACTGACACTCCCCCTGGGGCCAGGCATTTTGTCTTTTCCAGAATCATTAATCAATTTTCGCGCCAACGTACGAGTATAGCGCTCTTTTCGTACATTTACGGGACATGCAATTAAAAGCGGCATAAGTTGATTAGCATAATAGTGAAAATAAAACTGGGGAAGAAACGCAGGTAAATAACGTTTAATAATATGATTTTTAAATGTAAATATTTATCAACCTATTAATTGAAATATAATAGTTTATAATTTAATTTTCCGTTCAATTTCCGTCTCAGGCAAGACGATGTAGTCCTGTTTGAGAATGACCGATTTACACCGAGTACATCAGTCATGCAGGGCACGCGCGTATTCTACAACTTTTATTAAGATGTTTTCAAAAACACGTAAAAAACTATTAAACAGAAGTATAATAAAGTGCCACATTACATACAAATGAGTATTCTTCTACGTGCACTGTTCATTACATACTGGTATTGAATGCGCATCAGTTTTACGACAGATTAATAATTAGCGCGAATGTATTATATAAAGAATGCTTAAAATTGTCGCAATTTTAACATTCATATGAACGGGACTTAACACGTGTGTCGTGGTGTTTGTTGCTTTGGTAGATAATATTTAGTATTGTTTATATTAGACGCAGATTTTATATACAATTTCAATGGAGAAAATATGTTTGGAATAGCGATGCAGTTTTGATGCAATCTAGTCGAAATCGCAAGTGTTGAAAGGCAAAAAACAGAATGATATAACGCATGCATGGCTCAAAGTAACAAGACCATACGAGATAGATTTAAAAACTGTTTAATTTAAATAATTAATACTATAGAAACTAGAATTTCAAATATTTGTGTATTTATTTTTAATTTTTATTCAAGTGAATGCCTTCGAAGAGAGATTAGATCCTTGAGGGAAACGACTATTATTATGGGAAAAAATAACGGTGAGTATTTTTCATTGTCGCCTGGACCACAGAACTACAATTATTAATTATATGATGAATGGAATTATAATGCCTAATAATGTGCTAAATGAATGCGATTTAACCTTTTCTCTGCCAGACATAACGCCACAACCCGGCAAGTGTGATTTTTTAACTAAATATAAAACCTCATATTTCCTTTAAAAATGTATATTACATGTTTTTTTCTTATGACTTGGTTATAATGTTCATTTTATAGTCATATTTCTGAGTTTTCATAATTAAAATGTATCCAGAAAACTACGTTTTAAGCTGCGCGAGTTAACTCCTTTCTGGCACTTAATCGGTTAAATGTCTCTATTCTTAATACTAGAATGAGATGTTGCCTCACTTGCCTCAAGAAATCACGACAAACTGCTAAACAATTTGGTCGACGTGTCTTTTATTAAGTTTTATAAACATTGTCACCAAAACAAAATACATGAAAATCTCCAGTAAATTTCAAGTTTGAAATCATGGATTTATAATATTACACTATAAGAGTAAAATTTGATGTATTGTATAATAGAATGTTCATTTAGTGTGGAATTTTTCATTTTTATTTAATATTTTTAAGAAAGGACGCTTTTCTGTAGGACGTCATTCTTTTTTTTCTGGAACAAAGATTTTTTCCTGAAAATGTTAATACGTAGAGATACTCGTATATACGTTAAAAAAATGTCTACAAGGTAGAAAAGTTAATTTTAATCGCAAATCGTTCACTCAACACTCATCAGAATAAGTGTCCAAAAATTGAAATAGTTTTCGTATGGTTTTATTAAAAATCAGTATCGTTTATCCACCAAAGATATAAATGATTTCTTACGGGAATATTCGTTTATAGACTAAATTCATAATACAAAACATACTCGTATACGGAGTTATTCAATACGTATTTTCCGCTTTGTTTTAAGCCCATATTCCAAGAAATGCTCGGGAAACAAGAAACAACAGCCACAAAGTTTCCCACACGTTACATCTGTTCGGAGGTGTGTGACAGGAATCGAAATTTATATTGATGAACGCAGGAAGTCATTCACATACAGCTACTTGTTGTCCAAGCGGGAATTTGGTAGTCAATTATTATTGTAATGGCAGCCTAGCTATCCGAAATTCAAAATCTGAACTAGAATACAAATTAATCAACACACGGTCCTATGGAAGAAAAAAAAACAGAGAACCCGATATATTCGCATTACATACAGTGACATACTCGGTATCTTATTGTAACATATAAATGACTTCTAACATGCTATAGAGAGCTTTCTTATAGTAAGCTACAATAATTTAATATATGAAATTGTTTAAATACTAATATTGTATCAAGTTTTTTTATAACGTGCTAATATGAATCGGTTATTGATCAAACAATGAACTACGCTCACATTTCTTCAAAAGCTATGGTGGTAACTAATAATTGAATGTCGACAAAGACAAGTTAAATTCCGCTATAATAAATTTCGAGGTAAAAAAAAAAAAAAACATTTTTTTTAGAATCAAATGAACGTTAATATTTCAAATTCACTCGTCCAGAAGATGGGCGCGCTTCGCTTTGAAGAAGTATAGTCGTATATGTACGTCAAGCACCTAGCAATAAAATACTCGTATATATTATTTATGGATCAAATAAACATTATATGACAGTATTATTGTATACATTTAATGCAATGAATAAACTTGCACTCAGTAGGGTAATCTGAATTTAAAAAACTCATAGTGGACAGGATAACATAAGTATAACAGTAAGTACTCGTATGTTCAGCACCTGTTGATATTCTTTAATATACGTATAATATGGAAAAACAACTTTTGTACATTTTTCCTTTATTCTGTATTTATTTTTCGTAGTAAAAAATACAATCAAACAGTTGAGTAACATTGGACATATCAACGCGATTTAACCGTATTGTTCTATAATATGCCTGAAACATTAATCTTAGAAACTGAGGAGCATACGGCTGTAACTTTAGTGTTACATAGTGGAAATTAAGGTCAATTGCACAAATTCAGCAATAAAATGTTGCGCTACTTAAAAAATGCATCGAAGTAAAAAAAAAAAAATTGGAAGGTTCATTCAGTAGGTGATTTAAATGACTCCGCAACAAATAAAAAGTAAAACCATTTCTATGGTGAAGTGTGTATCGATTCTCTGAATTTATTATTTATGAGAAATCGACAAAAATCTAAAAAAAAGAATAAACACTTTCGAACAATTGGACGTAAAATGTTGATTTTTCCTCATTGAATTACCTGTTATTTCTCCCAACCACGGCTGCCAAAGGGTTATATTAAACTTGGGAGATTTTGGTGGCTCCATCTTCAGAATGGCCGAATGGTACGGATAGGCCCGGCTGGTCAGAAACACCATGTATGGCGTAAAATCCATACTTCCACCAAGTGGGAATTACTAAGTGGACTCGAAAGCCTGTACACTCGTATATAATTTTAAAACTATTGACTATTTTTTAGTTACTTCTTTCTACTCTGTTAAACATCTGTTAAAATACATTTAAAAAAAAATCACAAAAACATTAGATGGCAGTGTTTTTAACATACGTCTCATATTTCAATTAACTCGAGTCAATCGTTATTAAAATAATATTGGTGGTTTATCCATTTTCTCGTACGCACTTAAAAAACGACCACACTTTTAACCACAACAAAAAAACTTAAGTTATTACACTGTCATTTTATAACTTAGCCGAGAGGGAAAAACGAATCGATGATGAGCTTTCCGCGCGGCAAATAATCTATCTGATATATCGACTTATGTCCCCCTGTTGTGAGATTAATCTGTTCTGTATTTTTAATGGATTAAGACTACGTCCCGTGGCACGTCGTAGCTCAGGTAAAGCATTCGGTCGACTAAACAAAAGCCAAACATTAGGAAGGAACAAATGAGCGTGAAAAGAGACTAATAAAACAGGCTGCTGAGGATCATCCTGCGATATAGAGGATGCCTCGCTATTTGGTTACGTCGCAGAATCACGCGTCGATTTTATACCATACACTATTGCTGTGTGAGCATTTATTTTTTTCATTTATTTGACAAGAGGAAATCGCAATCAAACTAAATCAAAATGGGTGAAATAACAACGTCACTATGATAACAGACAATGCATATTCTTTCATCATAAATCGTCTAATTACGGCATCACGGTATTTAACGAAAATCCCTATATTTCTTCGATAAACTATTTCTAGAAAAACTGTATTACAATATGATAGTAAAATTAAGTATACAAAACATATTTTTAGTGACCAGGTGTGCATTATGTATATATTTTATCTTTTTTTACAATTTAAAATTTAGCGTTTATATCATTAATAAATATTATAAATTAGGAAAAAAAATATTTTATAAAACAAAAACAGAAATATAATTAGTAATTCGGTACGACAGTAGTTTTCTTTACTTAAAATGTTAATTACAAGTAATTTTTAACTGCTGATCAACACATGAAACTGGTTATGGTTTAATTTTTTTTCACAATATCGGCTGCAAAATGAAGCATATGAATCTTTAGAATTTGAAGATTACCTTGACAGATTTTTTTAATGAATAACAATAATCATCAGTTATTAGCTTAACCACTCTGGTCCATCTTTTGATTTCAAATGGACATGAAAAACCTATGCAATTTTTACGAGCAACGAGACTTGAACATTGAGACCGTCAGGTCGTTAGTTGGATGCGCTATCCATTTTCTTGCGGGGGCGAATATATTTTGGGGAAATAAGTATGTATATGACGCTACGTTATTGCTTTAAAATAATGAATTATCTCTAAGAATTGGCAGTAAATAAAAACTAATCACTTAATATGTATTCGAGACTCATGATCGATAATAAATAAATATAATGTAAAACATGGCAAGAATTTCCGTTAGCAGAGGTAAAATTTAAAAAAATATAATAAGTGATATTATGTTAATGAACCCCAAGGATAGTGCAACATAAGCATCGTTTCATAAGAGTTTCCGCGAATTCCAAACCACAGAAACGATCAAAAATGATTTTCATTGTCTTTTGGATGCGGATATCATCACATTCTTCTGAGATACACGCCGTTAATTGCATCGCCTGTGTCCATTGTTTCAGAGTATTCATTGTAATAAATATTTTTGATGAATTGAGGACCGTGTAGATAATAATGAATCGAGAGCAGAGTATTTCTTAATCGGTCTGAATTTGCTGGCCTGCATTATTCAGTTACCTATGTACTATAAGCATGACAAATAATGTTGCAAATAATACAAAATAATACATAAAGAAAACAGTTTTCTAGCCAATTAGATATATATTTTATAGTTATATTAGCTCGTCGAGCACATCATGATAAAACTGTTCATATATTGTAGTGACATTTGTAATTTACTGGATATAGTATTCATTTATTATTTGCTTTGAAGCAAATTTATAAGATACATACTATCATAAATGAAAAATACGGTTGAAGATTTCAACAATAAGAAAATCGAATTAAATAAACTATTATACTCTGCACCGGTGATTTTCAAAGTGGGGGTCGCAGAGAGCAACATAGAAATCGCTATGAGACCCTGCACTGACCGATATCAAACTCAGGCCTAATTTACGTGCTAAAATAAGCAGGCTGACCCATCACATTAAATTAAATTTAAAATATGTTTAATAAAGAATAGTTTGTTCAAAGATGTACCAAAGATAAGTTATTATTTTTTATTGATTCTAAAAATAAATCTATTAATCAAAATTATGAGTGTTTTAATGCAATTAACCAAAAGAAATTAACTCCTTCTGAATTTAAATTAAGCCCCCCACTTCGGGATATTTTTCTACATATACCCATTCTTCGGGGGATCCTTTGACGTTTTTACGTGCAAAATGGGGTTGCGGACCAAAATGTTTAAGCAACACTGCTTTACGCTACTACGATGCCTGCTTACTCATTGCTCAGGCTATAAACACATCGATTAGCGAAATGTTCTCTCTTTAAGTTATATTGTTTTTCTTAGTTCGTTAAGTCAAATTTTTGCATATTTATGTACTCGTATGTAGAATTTTGCCGCGTACAAAGACTGTAATCGTATACTCTTCAGCGGTATCCGTGGCCGTTAAATGTAGCGGAATTGCCACGTTGCTAACTCGAATATTTATAGAAAAAGTGCAAAAAATTATGCTGGTAACGAGGGTTCACTTTATAAGTGTATACTTGATACCCCTATAGTATAAATTGTTTATATAATAATGATGGCAATTAAATAATTCGATGAAAACGGTTCACCTAAATTCTGTGTTATAAACAAATTGTGAAATTATTTCTATTGTATTATGTATATTTGCAGGGGTCTTAAAGTTAGTTCTACATTTTCATAATAAGTTCATGAAAAAGCGTATCCGCTGTCAATATTATTACGGCGCACCGTAGGCCATTCATAAATTCACCTGAGCTCGTAGTAAGAGCGGCAGAAGTGAGGAAACAGGTAAAGCTCGCTGGCGGAGGTGAGGGAAATAATTGTCTACGCGAGAGAAGATTGAACCTGGAGTGTCTCAACATCACCGCAACGTTCTTCCTGATTCAACCGCGCCATTGTACATCGATACAATTTAATTTGATGGCGATTCCCTGTTTGAAGTCAATACGTTCTATAGGTTCGACTTTGTCTACTATCTCAAGATAATATATATTTTCACGCAGTGCTGTATTCATGTGTCGTTATATTTTTCACACATTACGTCATTACAAATTCAAATTCAATAAGTGATAGTAAATGCCTGTACTTAGTAAATTAAAACGTAACAGACATAAATAATGCAAGGTTTCTTACTTAGAAGAAATGTTTTTTGATTTATATTCAGACATTATACTAAACTAATAACGTACGAGTATATATTTTCGTATTATAAATTATGACAATGGATGTCTAAAACAAATTCGATAATGAAAAAATCGCATACAAATATAAAAGGAACCATCGCAATATATATAACACAATGTCGATATCTCATTTTGTCAAAAAATGATATAGTGTATTTAACTTCCAGGTATAGAATTAGTATCAGAAAACACTTAATTAAAAGAATCGCGAGGAGCGAATAAGTTGTAAATACTTGTAGTTTTTGAAAACATTTAAAATAAAGGAAATTTATAAAAAAATATCATGAAATAAAACATAAATCTATCGAAAATCTCCAGGAATTTTTG
>JAPMAE010004218.1:3007-14411 GCA_036584705.1 Rhyacophila sp. 25_7
TACACGGACTCGTAGTTTAAGCTAGAAATTAACAACAATCTGTTTACATAATCTTCTCTTTCGAGTAACAGAATAATGCCAAATACTGACAAAGCGCGGCAAAACTAAGAAGGCAGTCGGCGGGGATGCAGTCAATGTGTTCATTAATTCAACGCTGTATAAATCATAAATGTTTTCTACGCGATTCTTACAATGATTCTTATTCTTTTCAATGCATTTTAAGAAACCAAAGAAACTAACGTTTTTTTTAATTTTTGGAGAGTTTAAAATTATTACAATAAACGGCGCTGTATTTTATATGTGTGCATAATATAGCGATACAGATTAAATAAAAGTCAGTTGATCGATCTAAGGATGTTTAATGTTATTATGAGCGAGACCTAGCTGTTAATTAGAGTGTAATATCGCTTATATATGATTCTCAACACACTGATACCATCTTTCATTTTAAATGTGCACCATTGCTTCGTTTTTTTTTTAAATTACAGGTGTTCAATGTTTCAACATTATAAACGTTAGCAAAAATAAAATGCTATTGCAAGTACTTTCGACGTATTTTATCGATCATGTATCCTCAGAATCAATCATACTTCGACAATATCTTCATATTTACGTTGTAGCTGCTAGAAACATTCTATCTTTGAAACCACTGCATCATCTCAAACATACACGAAATAAAAAGTCTTCCATTATTACAAATAAAATAAAATAAAAATCCGTTCGATCACTTATTATATGAGTAAATACAATACTAAGTATTCTAATGACAAATGATTCCGTAAAAAACAACATCATTAATATCTGTTATAAATTTCGATAGAACCGTGTAAGTATTTTCTATTTACCCCAATATATTAGATAAAACCGATCCACTACGATCAGTTTCCATATCGCGGGAGCAATTTCGCAGTTATTTCGGGCGCTTTATCTCCGCACCGTTTATAAAATACGTATAAAATGTCGACAATTCGCAAGGGGATGTTGAGAGTACCTTAAACGATGTTCGGCCCTCCGTGGGGTTAATTCGACCCCAAAAGCTGGTTGCCATAGCTACTGTCCCGTATACATACAAATAACTACTGTACAATTGGTTGTATCTTTGCAAGGGACTTCCATGACTGATGCAACGATTGGAGAGATATTTGCATGTTGGTAGCATCGCGTAGTATTAATGTTGATATTATGACCAGATTTTATCTTGACAGCACATTTTTTTCTTTCATATTATGATAAACAAACATGCCTTGGGGTATTGTCAGATTATATTTCACTGAAATATATTCGTCATTACTTATGTTTTAATATCATGGGACAATTACAAAAATACAATATAAAAGCTAAAGAAAACTGAATTTCGGGCGAACAAAATGACGGTAAAACTTATAGTTCTGTGTTAACGTGAATCTTAGAACCTAAAATAAAAACAAGAAAAGCCATGGAAGAATTCTAAAATAAGTTACTCCAAAGAATATTTGGACCAATTAAAGAAAACCAAAGATTTAGCATCAGTACCAACGCATAGCTTCTCAACTAATTTATACATATTTAATCTCTTGAAGACAATAAGACTTAACTGGGCAGTTCACACTACTGAGTGTGATGAATCTAGAGTTTTCGAAACGGGAGCAGAAGGAACTGCTTCTTGGACGCCCTAAAGATAAAATGACGGATAATGTCTTAAGAGGTGCAGAAAGGTTGAGTGTAAATAACTGGAATGACAGCAAAAGACAAAAAGGAGCAGCTATTCAATTGGCCATGGACCTGATTGAATATTTGCGCTCATTTTCAAACAACTAAATATCATTATTTAATCATATATACAATCTTCACAATGTGAAGATCCATATGCTTTATTTCAGACCAGATATTGTTAAAATATATTTAAAATAATGGTATATAAGTTGTAATGTTATTGACAATAATACTTCAAATGAATGATAATAAATGCAAACTGCTAAATACAAAAAAAAACAACTACCTTGAAAAAAACCCTGATGTATCGTTTGAAGCAGAAATAATATAAAATCTCGTCTTATTTTCGCGCACATGAATGCGCACACAAATGGAATAAAATAGGATTAAAATGTGTTAAAGTTCAATCGATTCAAAGATCATGTATTAATGGTCAATAACGCAAGTCTGATTAGAATGATAAAAGTTGACCTAAAAATATGATTTGACTCTCTACAGTAGAGGTTCGCAAACTTTTTTGCACCGTAGACCACTTGCCGATTTTTTTCCACTGTAGACTGCCTAATATTGAATTTTAGGGGTCCACGAGATTCACTAATGTGTACCCCCATTTGAATCTTTGTTAAGTACGTTTGCTCTACAGAATTTTAAAGTAAATATTTTGTACTGATTATATATAAATATAAAAAGCCTACGAAAGTCCAATACATATACAACACATGACAACTTAGGTATATATTTCATCTAAAAAGAATATTTTTATTGGTAATACTTAAGACTGAAAATTAAGAACATATCATTATTCATTTTGATATAAATTTAAGGTTTTTCTCACTCTTGTTGCTATGGACACCGCTGCCAAACAAGAATATTAATTTTATTTTAACAGTTACCAAACCACAAAGGATAAATACGAACACTTTCATTACAACATAACGATGCCGGAGCGTATTCATTTGGTTTCATTTGTTGATTCAAGATAATATTGCTCGCCTTATTTTGGGTTTCTTCCTTTTTGTCAAAGTCGCTTTATTTGGGGGATGCCATTCTATTCTAACTTAACTTAACATATAATGAATCACATTGTAAATAAACCTAAAAAATAAATTAAATAATATCACCAAATAAATATTTTCAGCGTGTTTTTTCATTGACAGTTAGTCAACGTATCACCTTATTTATAAAAGCATGACAATTATTATATGATATATCCTCTCAAATATATATGTGGAACTCATAAAATATAGGAAGTGACTTTTTGTGCAAATATCGTTAACACTATTTAGGAAGCAGGAATCGTGAATCTAGATGTACAATAATTTATAAAATAAAGTGGTGCATTTTAACAAGCCAAAAGCTTCCGGGTTTAGTGAAAACACATAATAAAATTGTTGCTTTATTATTATTCTAACGAAGAAATTATGAATATTTAATTATTTTCTAAATCTAGGTTTTTTTAAAATAATTCTCACTACCAGTTTATTTTAAATTAATTATAGTTTTGATAATGACGTTGTATCCCAAATGGCTTTCAATACTAATTCTTGAATCTTTAGAATTAACCTCTCCAGAAGTGAGTTTTATAATTGCGGTTGCACAATTGGCTGAACGTATTTCATTAGTCTAGCTTTAAATTTTGAATTTTATTAAAATTATGCAATAATATTGTTTTATTATCTTTATTTGATGCATAAATAATATATACGAGTATTTTATTGCCTATTGCTTGATACACGTCTATACTTCATCAAAGCGAATTTTGAGCGGTCGCATATGTGCGTCCATACTTTGAGAAGTTTTCAAAACTGTTTTCATGACTTGCCGTAGCTCCAGCTACGCATTCGATAAGTATATAGCGTGTTAAGTTTGTAAACCCATGTAACCTGTATTCAAACCAAAACAAAGATCGAATAGGTTGCACTAATTATAACAACTCATAAAAAATCTAATGATATCTTTTATACTCTAGAAATCCATATGCTATGGTTCAAGAGGAAATTATGATAAAATATATTGTTTTAGTTGTTCAAATATTAAATTAAGTAGAGATAATACACACAAGATCGCCTTTATAAAGCTATACATTACAAACATCGAGTATAATATATCACATGTCAAGCATCATAAATCAATTATTTTTTTATATAAGTCACTCACCTATGTAACCACAAATCACAATATTGCAGACACTAAGAAAGAGGCAACATCTGGCGAGCCACAGTTGGAGAGTAGTTCCACATGTACGCCGTCGACACAGGTGATATTGGTGAAGTCTGCAGCACATTTTGAACACCATTTTTTAAGAATTCATTATTTTCATTCCCGACGCAGCAATACAAAAATATGCGTGTGCCAGCATTTCGTTTAGTGTTTTATGACATCACAATATTAGAAACGTCACGTGGGTATTTCACATTTAAGATATTTACGATCACAGTTTTGAATGTGTATCCATGGTTATGGGAAAATGTCATTATGTACTCGCATTAATCATATTTTATACACATTTTTACTCTTTCATTATTTATTTATTCCTGTAGAAATAATATTATTATATAGTGCAGGTAGCAACAAATTTCTCACTATGTGCAGACATGTTATCTATACTAATTACTTTCTCAACCAGTAACGTAAAATTATATGATAATTATATACTATATAATATAATTACATATGTCTGCCTCCTTAAAATAAGTATGGGTAATGTTTTCTTGTTGAACGAATAACATAAATATTTCGCGTTTCTCCGAAAAATCGAGAATTATATTAAAAATTCTATGATTCAAGCGATTCGCCCGATTTTTCTATAAAAAAACGATGATGAGTTTGTTTTTTAACGTACAAAATTGCTCTTAGTAATGGATTTAACTAAATGAAAACACAGTTGTCCAAAGACAAATATT
This sequence comes from Rhyacophila sp. 25_7, assembly GCA_036584705.1. Lineage (NCBI taxonomy): Eukaryota > Metazoa > Arthropoda > Insecta > Trichoptera > Rhyacophilidae > Rhyacophila > Rhyacophila sp. 25_7. Next base: position 7,603 of record JAPMAE010004218.1, read on the forward strand.
TTAACAGCGATTCAACTATTCACAGCATTAAAAAAGGCAATTGAAAAACTAACAACTAGTAAACTTTATTGAACAATAATACTTCTTTATAAATGTGATTAAACGTGTTGAAGTGAATCACATTTAATTTATATTCTGATTATTCAATTATGCTTTGCTTTCAAAAGATATTTTCATTATCAAAACAGACTTTAGTACGAATATATTTTTAATACATCGCGAATCATGACTCGTTTTTTTTCCCCCGAGACCTTAAAATTTGATTTACTAACAAAATCACTATGATGAAATAAATGACTGAAATAAGTTCTATCTACGATATTTTTATAATACAATTTTTCATCTAATCATAAAATTGATTTAAGTCTATAAATATTATATAAAGTTCACGATAAATGCTCATGAATATTTGTATAAAATAAAATAACAAAACCACTACTGCTGGAAAGAGAGTAGTTTTTACAATTGAAAAATCTGATTTCAATAATGTTCTTATTTGTATTGTAAAATTATGAACCTGACCTTAGTTTGACTTTATTGGTATTCAGACTTTCAATAGAATAATCTTGAAAAAATTCAAAAACCAATATTGCCACTTTTTGATTAAAATTTGCTTAAATAAATTATTCTACGTTTTAAGATTCGCATTAAAATGAAGTGTTTAGTGTACAAAAAAAAACATCTTCCAAATAAAATGTTTCGATCGATGAAAATATTGTGGCAACTTGAATGCATTTTTTAACATATTTTTGATGGATAATAACTTTCGCAAATAATTTACAGTTTGCTAAATGAACTAATATGAAAACAAAATGTCTGTACTATAAAATTGACTTCGCGAAAAATTCGTCACGAACAAATATTATTCTTAGCTGACACATGTCTTTGTAAAAAACATTTAAAAAATGTAGTTTTATGTTTCAGTCGTCAATCGAGTGGATATTTGATAATATTATTTATATAAATAAAATATACACACACACTCACAGTTACCAATGTGCTAGGTGTAATTAGTATTTTGTGTGGAGACCTATCGAATAGCGTCTGCGAAGGAAACCATTGAAGTACGTAATCGACTAAGTAATTCATTGTCACCTGCGTGATCAGCTTACAATTTATTTACATGTTTTAAAAATATTTAAAATATCTCATTACCCTTTTTACAATACACGCAGTGTCTCAAAGCTGAGCTGTATTGCTTTAAATTAGAACGTTAGCTCGTTTTCCCCAATTAGAGATACAATATAACACAATTCGCAATGAAATGGACGAAACTCGCATTCATCAATGATACAATCATTCACATCGACTACTACATGTTACAAACATATTATATATACATATTAATTGAATGCTATCATTTTTTCTTTTAACCATGTCCGCTCCGAAACGAAACATTTTGATCTCCACAATCTGAAGATTGTTTTGACAGTTTTTTTTATGAGTCATAATGATAATCGTCAATTATTAGCGCAACCGTTTCGGATTCGTGTCCTGGCTACAATACAAATGAATAAAAATTTGCGACCAGCACGGGCTTCGAACCCGTGACTCGGATGCCACTATCAACTCACCCACGAGGGCGACTAATCATAACACGACTTGATAAAAACAATATACGTATGAAACAACAATATTAATAATTAATAACCAAGACACATCACAAACAATACTACGATTAAAATTAATACAATAAAAAAAACTGAGGAAGCCCGCCGAGTGAGTTTAATAGATTATGTTATCTCAAAATAATTTATGGAACGAAATCGAGTGAAATATATCGACACACTAAAGAGTTTCTTTCGTTGAACGTAGTAATTACTTTAAATCAGGTCTGAGCAAATGGCGGCCCGGATTTGGTTCAGAAATATTGCTTTTAAAAAATATTTATGTGGTTTAATTTTCATCTGAAATGTGGCCCGACAGTCAAAAGATTTGTCTTCCCCTGATCTTAATATTTGTCGACGGAGTTCATATTCTCGCACACAAATTATTGTTAATGATTTTAATAAATATGTTATAAAACTTTCATAGTGATTAACTGCATTAACAAACAAGCTTATAGATTACATTGTAGTAAAAATAATCTCCGCATCCAAAGATAAGTAATATATATATCTCGTATTGGCTTGACTCTAATACACTTTTTTTACATATAGTTTTTCCTGTATCCACACACCGAGTGAATTAATGATTGGAAACAGAATTTATACAAAATATAACACTCACTGAACACATAAATCAGCGTATGTAAAGCAATTCGCAAGTTAATTAAAAGCTTTCAAATGATTCCAGACTTTTTCTTAAAAACTATTTACGTCTTCAAAACAGGATAGCCGTAACTCTTACAGTTCGAATCCCGTTATAAATCATAAATAACGGAGATTGTATAAAAGAATAAAGAAAGTTCTCCCATATTAAATGAGTACGTTGTAGCGAAATATTTACTTCGCTAATAGAAGATTATGTTTCCTTCAATATGAATGAACGTTTCGCCCGGTTTTAGAAAATTTAATTTGTACCGAAATGTTCATCTTCTCGCTCATTGAGTATTCATTACCCAAATCCCTGCAGTTAGGAAGCTGCGAAAACACTTTTAAAAATTTACAAAAATATGCACAATGGCGTAGTTACTCGTATTACACTCGTTTTATTGTAATATTCGTCTTTTAAGACTTCTTACAATTAAATCATTTCTTGTTTTTATTAAACAATGAGTGATCCGATTTTTAGCGATTTCGCTTAAAAAGACAGCAAAGTCATATAAATTACTGGCTGTATTTTTGTTATTTCTTTTCAGTTTTAGTATTCTTGCTTATCAATTGACCTATTTAATTAGGAATATATGAATTATTTCGCCTTCTGTAGGATACTAGAGAGTGCATCCGTCTACCAATCTGAGGGTCGCAGGTTTGAATTTCACAGGTTTACCATGAACATTTAAATCTAGGACATGGACAATACTGATTGAGCTAATAATTAACAATTATAAATCATAAGAAATATTTTTCAGGGGAATTTTCACATTGTGAAAATTCGTATCCTCTCTGTTTCAAAGTAAATATACTTTAAAAAATAGGTAATAAAAAGACATGTTTAAAACAGTGATTTTAAAATACTAATAAAAAAATATTTGTCACCGTCGTCACTGGATATATTTAATACGCTCGCAGTATCTTTCTTTGTCACAACAGTTATATAAGAATAAAATAATATATTTCATACTTAAGTACCAATTTCATTTTACGTTTTATCTACTTCAGAGGATAAGAACGAGTAATTCGATAATTTTAGTGCCCTAATCTAGGGATTAAGAATATGTTATTTAATCCAATAAAGGCTTCTGGTAGACTTGGAAGTTTCGGATAAGAGAGAGAGAAAAAGTAAATTCTTGTAATCCAATTTGACTTGGTTAATATTCTTTACAACACTTGAAATCTACAAATTATGTAGAGTAACTCTGCTTCAAAAATACGTATAGGCTTAAAGAAAAAAGACCCTCCCCGCAACACCAACTTGCGACACAAAAATATTATTCTTCTCCACTGTCAATCCTTGATGGAAAGTAATTCGTGTGTTAGAACATTTTCAACTGTTAATTCTTTCAGTTGTAATAAAAAAACCGGTCTTGAAAATTTAAAAATAATACATTTCTAGAAAAATGTATATACTGTTTTATTATTTCAAATAAACAAACGTAAGTGTTTCGCTAAAAGAATAATTGTATCACATCTGTTATTGCGAGTAGGTTAAAAAAAATCATTATAAATTCATGTGTTATAGCTTTCTCATTGGCAAATATTTAGTTCTTACTCAGTTTTAAAATAACATTTCCTCTAAATGCAGACTCTTACGCGAAGTGCACGTTGATTCAATACATACGTTAAAGCTGAGAGAATAATTGCAGCGAGAAGAGATTCGACAATACAATGGAGAAAGTACTGAAATCGAGCAACCATTTTCATCACATCAAAAATCAATTATCAATGCATACGGTACTAATTTATTTATAACGGGGTCGTTTTCCTTCAATATAGTGATAAAAATGAAATAAGATTTTGTTGCTGATAGAAAGAATTATAAAATAAACAATGTCTTTAAATATAAAAATTTAGTTTACGTAAGCAACTATCGGTTACTGGGTTACTGGTTTAATGGGATCATGAATTTTACATTAAAATTGTACAATTAAAACATCATTACCGTTACCCTTACACCTTTAAATATGTTGCTATCATCACAGTAATCGGTAAAGTTTTTGCGTGTGACGCGAAATGTAAAACGAAGTGATCAAAGCATAGGATAATAAATTAATTATTTTATTATAATATATACAATGTATCTCTGTTTACATAATTTGATTGCTTTCAATGGAGATTATTAAATACATTATCGTTGTAAATAATGAAAGTATATAAAGTATAACATAACAGGTGAAAATTATATAACTGGTTTTGATCTAATTCTGTTAAATAATCGTTAATTAAAATTCAAAATAAGTAGAGTTTAATCGAATGAGAGGTGTATAATGATAAAATAAAGCTAAAATATTATATAAGCATAGCTGAGTTTACTGAAAGAGTACGTAGTAATAAAACTCTTTCAAGCTGTGTTGAGAAGATTTTTTTGTAACACATACATAAATATAATATATTCACCATTAGAAAAAAAATAGTATTTCTACCAAGATGTCAAAATATGAACATCATTTATTTCTTTGCACGATTACACAATAAACTTATTTTTATTTATTAATAATGAAACGCATTCATCAGATTGCCCGTTGTAAAACCTCTTTATTCAGAAATTTTACAGACTCTATGAACACAAATATCGTATTTGAATTTCGAATAGAAGTTGCGCGGGACACGTGAAAGAGGCGGGATAGAGAGACCCTTCCGCCAGCAATACCAACATGATACTGACTAAGGATTTTGGAGCAAATAAGTTCTATCGCACTAGAAACACTATGTACCACGCAACGCGATTCTATGCACCAACTTTAATTTTGCCGCGTTTAGGTCAATCGATTTATAAAAGGGGCTTTTCCTACTATCCTATAACAACGCGTTAAAGTAAGAGTCATTTGTACAATAGGAAATCACTTCATTTCACTTCAACCTAAAAAATAATCTTCACGAAATTTATTTACCCTTTTTAATAGACAATTTTATTTTAAGACACAAACTTTTGAATTTCTCCATCCAATAATACAAAATATCTGGGTGCCAATACTGAACAGGGCCGTTATTTGCGATAATGGCCTTTTATTTGTTTAAAAATTGTATAAATATATTTTCTCGTACTTATTGATAATTTCGAAAATATCTAATGAATATTAAAATATATAAAACATCTATGAAAATGTTATATTATATTTAAGTTAAAAAGTGTTTTAAAATCTCTCCATCATCCTTATCAGAACTTTACCACTCTAAAAGTCAGTTCGCTAAAAATAGAGTTAATATGAATATTTATATTACATTTATTTATACAGCAATTTATTAGATCCAAATATATATATATTAGTGACCAAAGTAGGGAAGACATAAACAGTTATAGTTTATAGGTGTACTCGAATAGAATTTTTAATGTAATTAAAATTATTACAAAAAAAAAACCTATCATAAAATCAGCAAGTCATGCAATGCGAATTTTGTAAATAACTAATACATACTCGTAGTGTATAGCAATCTAGTAAAAAGTATGTATAAAATGTAGAAATTACCATTTCTACTTATACGAAAAACATATTATGTACATACTTCCCCGAAAAACCATTATGTTACCAGACTATCACAACATTATCATATCAATTTTCGATGTGAATTATTTAACTGGCTAGTTTGTTCATGATGATGATAATTGTCTAATTATCACAAAGAATACATAAAATGGTGTAGTCATCACCAAAATACAAGAATATAAATAAATATTCTTGTAAATAATATTCTACAATTGGAGAATGTAAAGTCATTAAAGATACATAAATGTGTTTTAATGTTTTTCTCGTAGCAAAATAGGTTCTTAATCTCAGTTCACAATATGTATAGCAATTCTATTCATCAAATATTGAAACCAATAAAAATAACTTGTACCCTGATCGGTATTTCGATTCCATCGATTTATCGCTCTCTTCCTACTAACCAAACCCTATGCACGATGACAGTATTTGTCTATTTTTTCTAGTTGGGCACAAAATTTCTAACTACGCCACTGGTTGAATAAAAAATAATATTGCAATGAAAATAAGTTTAAGTAACAAGTCAACAATTGTTAATCACTGATTTATGCTATAATACGGTGGTTGATCAACTCTTACCGTAATAAATAAAAATATATACTCAAGTTTTCAAATCAGGATATAAATATATTTTCAACGTGAAATACTTATTTAAAATTTTGGTTGCTTCTGTTTGATATTCCATTATCCTACTGTGCAAGTCTGCCTAATTAATCCATACCGCACTTTTGGTGGTGGAGTTGAATATTTTTATATACCTCTCTGCTTTCTTTATTGTATTTTTTAGATTGTTGAAGAAGATGAACACTTTGCGATATCGTTTTACCACACTCTTCATCACGCAGCAGGAAAAGACCAAGCCGCACAAAGCCGTCACGTAATTCAATCCAGGAAAAACGGTGTCATGCCAAGCGATTATCAATCGTCAAGACACAATACGTGAGTATTATTTTTCCAAGCCCCGAAAATTCAGTTGTGCCCAATTCATCGGCAGGGCATCTTGAAGCATCCCCTTTGGAAATTTTCGAATCAGTAATAAACGTGCGGTGACAATTTGACGCCGTAG
>JAPMAE010004225.1:0-14397 GCA_036584705.1 Rhyacophila sp. 25_7
TGACAGATGTCGCTTCAACAATATGGCCGCTATCAACTGTCAAAGTTCGGAAGTCGCTATTCGAAGACCTTATATAAGCCTATCCATGAGTATAGACGTGCGTATGCGTCCACTAAAAATTCGCTTTGAAGAAGTAAGGACGTATATTTACGTCAAGCATAAAGTAATAAAATATTCGTATATATTATTTATGCATCAAATAAACATTATATAATAATAGTATTGCATACATATAATAATCTTGAAAATTTAGGGCTAGATTAATAAAATAACTTTCACCTAATTGGGTATACACAATTAAAAAAATCACTTCTGGAGAGATAAATACTATTATTTTACTTTATATGAGCACACACTTGACAGTAGTATTTCTTATATTTACGAGTAATGAAAAAGTTTAGCAAAGATTTTACTACAATTTGGTTTATTTATCTGGTCATTTTTTTACTTTTTAATACTTTTCATTAACGAATGCATCAAAAATTGCAATCGGTATATTTCTTGAGTATATAAAATATTTTTATGAATATACAAAACAAAAAATAATACAAAACTTATAAATTACGATTATTTTAGTATTTTTATTTGAAAAAATATTAAATACGGTTTCTGTATAAATGATGTAGCATATTACAAAAACTGTTTTCATATACGGAATTAGTATACTAAAACTACATGAATAATGGTGGTATGAATATAGAAAAACAAAACTGGAATGTTTTTTTTTGTATTGGTGAAAGTTTGATTTTATTTGGCTATTAATTCGTGGAAAATGTTGGCCATTTTTTTATTTATATAAACGAAAGTAAATTATTTTAAAAATAAGATCATGACCATGTCTATATGGTAGTTAATATATTATTTTATATATGCATATAATAAGAGAAATGGGTATTCCGGAAAGTTTATGCCAGTATTTGATAGATGGCATTGGAGAATTTTTGAATATATCATAATTATTCAAATATTTTTGTTATTATCATATTCTAAAAAGGCAGATTTAGAAAAAAAATAGATTGTAATGAATTGATTTGTATCAGTTTTTTGATAGTCTTTGAGATTAAAATAAGTGGATTTATTTCTTGAGTACGAAAAATATCCAACAACTCTAAAAAATAAGATCCATCCTTTTGATAAAGCAGATTCTCTAGCTGGAAAAATAAAGTGTTTTTTTTTATGTTTATATATAACAATTTTAGGTTTACGGACTAAAAATTTGAGCTGAACATTCATATGATATAGTCAAAATCATTAGACAATCAGACGAGACATTGAATAAAAATAATCCACACTATAGTGGACGAAAGAGAGTTAGCAGATATTTTAAAATGTCAAAAACTACCACCTACGAGCATTTTGTAAAACTTAGTTAAATAAATTGTTACAGTGTATATTTTTAGTACATTATAATAAAAAAAATGATGCATAACATTTTTAGGTGCGACTCTTCGTAGAAAAGTAACGAAAACACGTATGTATATGAAGATGTTGGTTGGATAGGGCATGTACCAAGTCTTTATTAAATTTGACACCAGCCTATTATGAAAATATAAAAAAAATATATTCTCCTTTAAAATCAGTAAATAACTAAACGTTCATTTGGTAGTCTGAAGTATTATGTAATATACTTGAAAGTCGACTTATTGAAATTTTACGTAAAATTAATTAATATTGTTTGCATACCTTAAGAGATCCAGCTTCTATATAGTCTAATAGTACTTAAAAATAATGATATTTCATATAAATTGCTTCCAGATATTCTCAAAAGATGATCGTATTATTGGAAATAATTTTGAATTTGAAAAAATGATACCTTATCCTCATTAGACTAGTAAATATCGCGTGCATCTAGCAAGCGGGGGTTGCGGGTTCAAATCTCGTAGCTGATTGCAATTTTTAAAATATTTATTCATTTGTATTGTAGCTAGAAAATGAGCCCGGAATGGTTATGACAATATTACTAGTTAAGTAAAAAATAAAGCTAAAAAAATCTTCACACAGTAAAGATTTTATATACCCTATTTCGGAGCATATATGAAATATATAAACAAATAGTGCCAGTAGTCTTTTATACATTTTAGTGTGCATAGCGTTATTAAGGGTAGTATTTAATATTTATATTTTATAATTCTGTACCTGCGATTGCAACAAACCTTACAATGTATGCCAAAATTGAGATATCGACATATTGAAGTAAATCTTGCGACACTCTTTCCAGAGATATACTCAATTATGTTGTATTATTACTAAAAAATATATAACGAAAGGAATATTATATAAGTTATATATATATACATCTGAGATAGCGAAAAGTTGCGTTTTTGATATAGTGTAGTTTTCATGCCAGCTACAGAAATATTTTCTAATGTACTTGACATGAAAGAAATATGATATATACATTGAAAATATGTAATTAAAATTGTGCCACTAAGAAAAAGAGTAGTGTAACTCCAATTTTAAAGTTTTGAGAAGAATAATGTTTTGTAAAATGTTATTAGTATCAAAGAAAAACCACTAATATAATGTATTTCAAAAATATTTGTATTTTAGAATACTAGAAATTAAAATTGAATCGATATATTAAATTTTGATCATAGAATTATTAATAAACAGTGTTAATATAGAGATATTTCAGTATTATTGTGAATAAAGATTTGATTGTTAATATGGAAGTAAAGAAACATGCAATTGTTTTTTTAAAGAATACGTAGCACATTGCTCATATAAAACAAATTGCGTTTATCATGTTTTGAGAAAACAGCGTTTGAAGTTTTGTTTTTTTTTAAATTATTTTTCAAAAAATAATCAACTGCAATATAGCAATGAATTTTTCTGTAGTAAGTATAAGAAAAACTATTTCACGTTTTATCTACCCATGTAAGAGAGAGAATGTAAAATAACCGTATTGCTAGATACGTCGGTTTTACATTAAAATGATTTTTAATAATTTGTTATAATTGCAAAGAAACATATATAATAATGACAGCAAAATAAAATACATAGCAAATGTGATCTTTTTACACACCAAAGTAGATGGATTCACGAATGTTTCTAAATTTTTAACTCAAAATCACGTTTTACGCACATATAGTTTTTTTAACATTACATGAGTAATATTTAGAGATGAACAAATAACAATGTATGTATTGACATATTTTGCACGAGTCTGAGGTATAAATCATTTTTTTGTATATTTGAAGTTAAGCCACTATTATTCTAAGTGATACAATTGCTTCATTCTTTGAAATACCGCAAAACAAATAACATTAATTTTAAATAGTCTCTTATTAGCAACGTACATACGAGTATATATTAATTTCCAAAATCAACTTCTTCCACTTGAAAATTCCGAAAAATGTTTATGGTGTCGATATTATATATATTATTATTATATATATAAAGTTACTAAAAATTATGTAACATCGACACCGCAAACAGTTTTTTGACATTTTCCACAACTTTGTTGATTTTGAAAATACACGCTTCAATTATCAGATCAGGAAAATAGAATTCTAATTCATTGGTCATTATGCACTTCGAGTTTGTGTTAATATAATTTTGACTAAAAATCATTAAAAACGTTTCTTGTATTTCCTGTAAGGTTTGTTTTGTGAAAATTAATTAATTCCTTTACCTAAACATATGATGATATGATAAACATAATATGATCGAACAAAGCAAAGTTTAATTTTTATTTAAAGGAAGAAATCTGTATTTATAATTGGAAATTTGTCGCGAAAGTTGTGGTCTTTTGTATTATATTTGATATAATTACTAGGTGATAATAGTTGAACAAATACCTGACGAGACATTAATTTCATACATACAAGTACACTACATATAATTAAACAGTGTAAACACAGATGGCGGCACGATTCCACCGTTTATGGCTGAATTGTATGTTGTTTTGGAAGTTTGTGGTAACTTTGTTGTATTTTCTCCTAAATATAATCCCTTGTTTATTAAATGATATTGAGGTGTTTTGAAATGTTAAGCTTAAATACCAATACAATTAAAGTACGTTGAAAAATAGCGCCTCAAAAATTAATGTCTTTTTTAATATATTCGCTATACTGGCAAAAGGAAAAAAAGTTAAAGAATTTATTTTAAGAAAATTCATTTTTAAAATTGGACTCTCTTACATACATCTAACGATAATATATTAAGGCATTTGAGAGTATAAATTTTGTTAATGATTTTTTACAGAATATGAATAAACCTAGAAACACTTAATATGATCAGCCAAATAATCTTTAGTCAGTTTAATGTATTGTGGTGATAATAAAATATTCAAAACAGACTTAATAAGTAGAGATATATTAGATAAGCTACAAAGAATATGGCTAAACTTGTTTTACAAGATAAAAATGCATTCAAAAATCTATAAAATAGCATTATCAAGTCAAAACGATAATTTTTTGCCAGTATACCGAAGAAATATTGGTTTAAATATATATTTTTAAGTCATACTTTTTCAGTCAAGTTTATTGAGTTTTCAGAATTCTTTATGTAGAGGGCACCTCATGATACAGATGACTGAATGACGTGGTGAACTATCAGTTGCTAGAAATGTTTTCATCTTTGAATTTTAGTCTTCGCACTAATGTGCACGGTGATACCATTTTGTGCGGCTCCATTATAGAGAGGCTAGAATTAGATATAGAAAATTTAAGTAAAAATCTAAATGTGTAACACAAAAGACGGCATTTATTTTGTATTTTATGCTTTAAATAGTTATTTAATTCTTATACGTTTAAAAAAAATTGTGATCTTCAGTCCTCTGCTACTTAAATATGAATAGTATCTACAATTCGTCATCAACAATACATCCATATACTTCTCGGGTACAGAACTTATCAAGTGTTCAAGGGATATAACATATAAACTATTTATAATATGTTGATAAAATATTATCATTTTGTGGATCAAAAAATATTTCAAATATATAATAATCAAGATCATTACTATTATCGAATTTCCACACCAGGGATGGTCAACCTAAAGCGTATTGGATGATTATACATGGCACTTGGCGTTTTTATGCCTACAATATTTCTATATTATTATAAACTCCAATTATAAATGTAAGAAAGGAGAAAAGATTTTTTACCTATATGGCGCATCTTTCCTTTTCTAAATTATTTCTTTTATGATACTGTGTATGGCGATGCCGTCCTGTGTGACTCCGCTACGGGTAGGTTTAAAATCAAAATGTGGGAAATAAAAAAATATTGGTTTCGTGAAGGGTCAGGCAGGGGACCACGCATAATCGTAATTGTGAGTGCTCGGGGGTCAGTGGTGGGTCCTTCAAACCTGTATGGCACATCTGAACTCAACACAATAACTGAATAGTTTGGAGTCCATACATCGTTTCTATTTATCATTATTTTTAATTTTAAATTAAGGATGATATTTAAATCTTACCAAGGAGTTTTAACCTTCAAGTTGAAACTATGTGACCTCGAATATACCGATGCCGCTGTTATTCGCCCAGTCGCTACAGAAAATGAAGAGATCATTGACAGGATGCAAACAAATTCGTCTTGGGTTGGTCTAAAAAGCAATGCAAATAAATAAAATGTGATGACAACATGATCTGTACCAATTCAGATTTCCCAATAACTGGCAGCGAACAGAATATCGTGCCGAGCTTCGATAGCTTTAAGTGAGCTTGCCCTGTTGGAATTTGCTATAGCAACCTTGAACTCATTCCGAAATATGCAGGATTTACAGGTGTACTCGTATGACAGTACTTTATTATAGTAGATAATCTATTTTAAAATAATTCCATAATGCGTTTTGAAAATATGTGCTTGAAGCAAATTCTGGGAGTGCGGTGGTAAGACTTTGAATACTGGGTTATAAAAGTATATATATAGCCTTTCATTATATTCAAAGTGAAGATGAGATATTGAACTTGGCTTGATCACATGTTAAATCCCATCTCAACTGGACATGCCTCTTGGTTAAGCCAACTAGATTCTGGTACTTTGAGAGACCGTTAAAATATCATCCATATGGTGTACTTAGCGGCATGTCGTAAGAGAATGAAAGAAGATTGGCCAATTACAGAAAGGCGTGGAGTCAATATATGGTGTGAATATGCTCCGATTAAGATATGTGACATGTATAGAGATATATATATATATGTACGTGTATGGATGTTTGTATACACACAGGTTTTAAATAAAAATAATATTCATATTTATTAATTTAAAAAAATCAAAACTTATCACGAAGATTTATAAAAATGAGAATTTTATAAATAGATAGACGAATTTCATTCAAATAAATCATTTTTTTTTACATATAATATATAATTAAAAACAAACAAAAACTTAAAGCAGTGACATCTTACTCTAGTCTTATTTATAAATTCTACATAAATCAACAGCTACAATTTTCTTAAGACTGTCTTAGAAATGTAATTATACTGCTGCAGTGTTTTTAAAAGTTTTTTCTACAAATACCTTTTTTTATTCCTTTATTATGCATTAAAAAATATTGATTACATATCAAGGGCTTAAAGTCAAACAACGTTATCTAAAAAATGGGTTTTTTTTATTTGTGATGTTGGTATTTTACGTTCTTGGCTGCATAATTGTCAAACAATGGTATATTAATATTTTCTAGTTAATTTTTAAATCGTCTTTAAAGTTTAATGTTATAATTACATAAAGTTGCCTTTATTTAATATAAAAAGACTGTATAAGCTGTTAGCTTTCTTGTCACAAGAAAAATCAAATTTTCAAACAATCACAAATTGTAACATTTGAACATTTTGTTTTAAATAAACATCTCCTTTGTTGAGTTACAAGAAAATAAAAATAAAGTTTTTTGGCTCTACTGTAAAGTTTTATTTTTTTAGTTAGCGTTGTTTGATTTTAAACCCTCAATATTTGCCTCAGCAAATACAAAATCGTTGCAAATCCTGTGTTTTAATAAAATATTTTGAGGTTAATTATAAAGAAGTTACTTCCTTAGCAAACTCAAATTTAAAACCTGATTGGAATTTGAAACTATTATAGAATACAATAAATATTTAAATGAATTAACAATTTACTATTATTACTAGTTATGAAAACTTTAAAGGCAATTTAAAATCCATTTTGATACATATGTCGTACAATAACAATATATACATTTGTTTGTTATAAACAAATTTAAAAAATATATAATTCGTTTTCTTTTCTTTAAACCAGTGGCTCTTAATCGGTGTTTTACGATGATGTTACAATTACTTTGTAAAATATTAGGCATTCGTCATAGCTCGGCAAACCTCTGTAGAAATCATTTAGTATAACAGCGTATTTATTGAGTTCTATATACAATTTTAGATAAAGGAAAAAGAGAAATCAATATAATTTCGTAAAATTTTCAGAAATAACTTTTTAATCCATTTAAGTTTTGAATCCATTCTATTTGAGTCGAATAGCCAGCTATTTTCACAAGAGTACTCAAAAATTGTTACAATTTTCAACGTCTTCATATTCACGTGAGCTTGAGGTCTCTCAAAATAAAGTAATATAACAACAATAACGAAAAACACTTAAAAATTAAAAAAAAAAAAAAATGAGCGTAGCTGTAATTATTTGACTTGATACTTTTGAAATAACTAAAATGAATCAATCTCAAGTAGTGTATTAAGAATATTCATTATAAAAACGTTATTTTAGTAGAAACGTTTTGTCACTTTGAAAACATAAAAAATCACTGTATCTAAAATATTTTTTTCAATTACTTTATTATATTCCATTTAAAATAATTGCATTTGAAGTTATAGTCATGTTTTACAAAACACTAATATTTAATATAGAAATAAGTCAGCTTCAGACACGCTTTTTTACAGGATTAACTCAATCCAATTTCCTCATGAAAGAACTTGAACTTTTTTTAATGCCACTGAGAGAATGAAAAGACTTACAGAAGTATAAAAAAAACTGTACGTCTAAGGAAATTATAATATATATTTTTAGTGTCTTAAAGACAGGAAAGATTAACACCTGAGTGTGTAAAATAAAATTAATATACTGGAATTAACGCATGTAATACAATTATTAGGTAATATGAGAACACTTAATTAAATGTAAAATATTAATTAATTTCACTATTTTTTTAATCCATTTGAAAGTAAATATAAATATCAACAGTATTTGATGAATTTGTAAATATTTTCCATTTTCAGTACGTAACATACACTTATTTTATAAATATAATCTAATGTACTGTTGAAATGCTACGATCCGTTCAGGCTTCCGTCCGAACTTCTGTCTCTCAAGTGTTCACCCTTAATAAGTTACTCTAAATGTATATTTCTTAATATTATCCATTATTTTTTCCTGAGATAGGTCAAAAGCATTATTTTATTTATAATATAGTATATTTATTGAAATTTATAATTTGACCCGTCCGACTACGGCTTCTTTCAGTCAAACTATATTGAATACATATCTGTGTTTGTTTCTATCCATTAAATAATGATTTTAATTAAACTGATAAGTCATAATTGAGAGGTGTGATGTAAAAACTTGTTAACCCATAGTGAGATTGTTGTGTAATAAACGCATTTGAAAGTTTCTTACCTACTTATTTAAATTACTGTAAAGTTTAATTTTAATTATATAAAGTTGCCTTTGTTTAATATAAAAAGACTGTATGAGCTATTAGCGTTCTTGTTATAATTTTTTGTAAGAACAACAAATTATAACATTTGAAAATTTTAGGTTTTAAACAAACATCTCCTTTGTTGAGTTCCAAGAAAATAAAAAAACGTTTTTTGCTTTTCCTGTAAAGTTGCATATTTTAGGATAGCGTTGTTTAACTTCAAACCATAGCAAATAGAATATAATATTGCGCTAAATCTTTATAAAAGATGATAAGACATTTTTTTTTATTTTAATGTGAAAATTCATCTTTAAATTCCGACACGAAACTGGAGAGGCGGGGGTGTACAAATAGGTCAGACTGGTATGAAAATTCCCTAGAAATGCTAGCATATATTTTGTAATCTATGTAACACGGCTTGACATTATTGGAAATATATTATCGCTCCACACCTTTTACTTGTGACATTTACGTAAGTATTTCTATATCATAAAAGCCGCATTTCTCAATCCGCCGTCGGATCGTTAGATAATTTCCGCCTCTGTAAAACGCCACTCTCATTGTTTTACATCCAGACAGTGCAGCTCAGTATTATAAAGTTAATTACCGTTTTTTTTACAAACTTGAAATTAAAAATATTTTTTTGTAAATATATCAATTTAAAATTTATAGATTTTTAAAGTATTTTAATATTAACACGGCCTTATACATATTTCTATAAAGTTTGTATAAAAAAAAGTACGAAAAGATGAGTTTTGTCTATCATAACATTTATAATTAACGAGTCTTTGTTAATAAGGAGGGGTTGTGAGTTAAAAAAAAAATGATGGTAAATTAAGTTGATTATTATCTTTTTAATTTTTCAAAGTAGATTAGTTTATGAAGTATTCAAAAGTGAATTATTTTACATACTCATGAAACCTTTTACTTTTTAAAAAAGCAGTGTGCCATAAACATGATTTGACAACGCATGCACTATCCACTCGCCTACAAGAGCGACTAATTTAAATTACACATTTTTTTTCCGATTTACACGGTACTTTATTTACACAATTTCACTTTTACACGGTTTTAAAAATATTTGACTTGAAACAAAAAATTATGTGACAAAATGATCATCACAGTGATCCGGACGAAGAGGAGTCTGAACCAGTTGCGTTCACAGCAAAAGTCATACGTGAAAACTTGAATCAGAGCAAAAAATGGGTAATCATTTTAAGCTCTCCAATTTCACCGAGATATTATTAAACGGTTAACTCAATATGAAGTCAAAAAAGATTTGACCAAAAATAAAACACACTTGTTAATTACGGATTTCATAAGCAAAGTTCGCCGATCTGAAATTGTTTCTAATTAATCTAACATCAAATTTGAATCGCATCTAGTACTATCGAGTGATGAAAGTGACATCATACCAATCAGGAAGAAAAGATTAATAGTCTACAAAAGTGATAACAATAATTAAATTGTTGGTTAAATATTTTATTTATATTTATTGTTTCGACGAGTATATGTAAAATGAATTAAATACATCTATCTTTATATTTTTTCCATTTTATGTATATACCGTTGTTTTTATATTTTTTAAAGATAAATTTAGTTTTTATTTAACGTTGAAATAAATGACTAAATTATGGACAATTTAGTAAGCTTTCGATTTACACGCTTTTCTAAGGAACCTATTTCCAGTATTAATCAGGGGATGGGTATATTATAAACACTAATAATTAGTTGATTATTTATCGTGATTATATATTATGTTCTGATTTTATATTAGTGGACATTGTGATCATATAGGTAAATAAAGAATACAAATTTAACTTTATATATGTATATCTAACAACATTAAAATATATTAAAAATATGTCTACTTTAAAAAAAATGAAAATATTAAATGAAAATAATTTATTTGATTTAAATACTGTTTTATACAGTTGACACGTATCTAGTAATAAAGATTTTCATTTAAACTCAAATTAAAATAAACGTAAATACCTAAACCACAATTATTCCAAAAGGTCGTTGAATATTATACATAAGCTGAATTTGGCGGACTCAAGATGCCAGTATGATACGGGAATAATGACCCACGGAGGCAAAAAATGGTGTTGTATTATGCTCGAGCTAAACGGCGACATATAAAAGAAAGACTATTATGATTATAAAATATATAGTTTTAATATCTTAAATTAATAAATTAAATTCACAAAATTTGAAGACTTTTTCCAAATTTGGGGTAACTTTTGGGGAACAATTTCGCACTGCCTCACAAGTAAGCTCATCAGACTCAGACAGAGGCTTAGATGGTCAAACTGAGTAATCAACACAACAGGTGTACATGGCACTTAATGCCACTAAAGAGTAGCTATAACGAAATTAGATAGTCTACAACTTTCGCACTACGGTGCATGGTGATACCATAGCATGCAGCTCTGCTATGGGAGTGCTTAAAATAAAATCAATTTGAAAATATTGGCGGGTAAGTGGTGAGAAAAAAAAATACTATTCTGTTCATGTCTAATCTAAATGACAAGATATAAAAGAATAATTTAATCTGATACTAATTAGAGTAAGAATTAAATTGTAAAATGAATGCATACATTTTATTTATTTATTTTTCACTTGACTGTTTTATAATTATTTGTGAAATATGATAATTGTTTGGATTTGTATTATACGTGCGTTAGTTTCAATGGCAAAACTATTTAGAATTAAATAATGGATTTTTTAATTTTTAAAATTTTGAAAAACTGTTTTACGCTTTAAAACTATTAAGTAAAATGGCGGCCAATTAGCGTTAGGTACAGATCGTATTTCGGCCCACGCAATGCTTCATTTCGCAACGTTTTCCATTACTTTACTTCTGTTCTTTGTACTAAAATATTTTTCAAAGTAATTTACAATCTGAAATCTTCTTTTATTATATTTAATTTAGGGCGTAATTATAAGTTTGTATTTATGGATTGAATTTATGATATTTTGGCAAGTGACTTTTTATAATTGTCTTTATATATCGACCATCTTTATGTAAAAGGATTTAACCCTAATTTTTTGAAAACTGTTTTTATTTGAGAATCACAATGTACATAACTAAATACACGTTCTGTCAAAAGGAATTATATCAAAAATGTCAAATTACTCGTATTATCACAATTCAGATTAAGATTTTGAAACGAGAACGACATACTAAGATTCTGTAGTAAGGAAAAAACCATTAACGCTCAATTTTAATGATTTAAAAAAAAAAAAAAATATTAGATCAGGAAAATAAAACACCAATTTATTGGTCAACATGCAATTCATATTTGTGTTAATGTGACATTGACTAAAAATCATTAAAACACGTTTTTTATGCCTCCTGTAAAATTTGTTCTGTTAGTTCTGTTTTGTGCTGGTGGGAAAATACACATTTGAAAAGACTTCATTATTTAGATAGTTGAGAACCAATATATCCGAAAATAATGAGATAACCTTGGAGCACGAAAGCAGACTTAAGAGAAAAAATGCGGCATTCTTTGAGCTGAAGATTTTATTCATGCTCAAAACTTTGTCGAAGAAAATCAAATACTGGGTTTATAATGTGACTGTAAAACCTATAGTTCTGTATGGATGCAAAACTTGGAGCCTGACAGAGAAACAAGAAAAGGCAATGCAAGTATTTGAAATCAAAATACTCCGAAGAATACTTAGACCAAATAAAGAGAACCAAACCTTACGCACTATTGCCGAGTTCTGCAAACAATTTAGCCTAAGCATAGTGAATGTCTTGAGGGCAAGGAGGCTCAGATGGGCAAGTTATGTTGTAAGATGCGACGAATCTAGAACTTTCAAGAAGGTGTTTGAAAAAACGCCAGTAGGCACTCGACTCGTCGGCTGCCCCAGAATGAAATGGATAGACAACGTAACCAAAGGGGTGAAAATGTTGAGTGTGAATGACTGGAGAGAGAGGTAGGCCTGGAGGGAAGTTGTGCAGTTGATCATGGACCTGAATGCATCGTAGCGCCAAATAATAATAAATAATAATAGATAAATTTACTCATATTGTGTAATAATATACTTTAAAACTTTTTTAAAAAATTGTGGAACGTCAGTTTTTCAAGCAATCTTTTTTTATCTCATACTCTGCCAATAAATATATTCCAAATGTAAATGTACTAATAGAAATGTAATGTGTATATTGATAGTTTTCTTAATAACTTTAAGCTACAAGTATTGTATGCAGAGAATATGTATGGTTATTGTTTAAAAGTAACTTTAATCATATATATACTCGTATACAGAGAAATAATTGAGAAATTTTAACTTAAATGATGATATTTTATCAAATAAAGTTCATAAACTGTAAGAAATACTTATTTGAACATGTCAATAATGTTTATATGTAAATTTGTATTTGCCAAAACACTGTATATTTTTTAATATTCAATATTCAATATTCAACATCCAAATATAAAATATTTATTATAAAAATATCCAAAATTTTAGTAAGTAAACGTAGAAAGACAATTAAAAGTTAAAAAGTGTACATTTCTTAGAACAGAGAAATAAAATTTTCAATTAAATAAGGTGGAAATGAAATGATAAATTTGTTTTTCTTTCTACACTAAATATGTCGGTGGTAATGCTTTTTTTCGTAAAGTTTAATTTTGTATTAAACTTGAAGTGATATTAATTAAAGTGGGTGTCCTGATCTAGATAATATCATACCATTACAAACGGGGTTAGTGTTACGAGTAGTAAAATAGTGTTATATTATTAATTGATAAAGATACTTGCGCATATTTTCAACGGTCTCATTAACAATATAAATAGACATTTGGGAACGATTACTTATGAAATTATTACTATAAATATATTGGAAAAGAAAACCATTAAAAATATCATATTACAAATGTGGATGTTTTAAAAGTTATGTTAATGTTTTGTTCGCCAGTTATACATTTAAAATTATGATAAACCTGTGAAAAGGGTTGACCATTACCAGTTTATACGTTAACTGCAATTTTGTTTATTTAATGCAATGTTTCTTGATTTAAAGGTCATGATGAGGTAGGTATAAGGTGGTTCGCAATCTGTCTAAAAAATAAGACGCATATTTATTTGTCGGTATTTGTGGCAAGTATAAATACATTCTTTGTCACGTTAGTCACGTTAACCTTTAATAAACATTAAATTATTTTAGTGAGAGGCTCGCAAGGTTTTTTTACTTATTTGTTGGCTTTTTAGTAGATCGCAACAATAATAATATTGAGAAACGTTGATCTAATGTATAAATAGATGAAAATTTAGAAAGTATTTTTACTCTAATAACATTCTAACTTTTCATTGTGGGGCGGACAAATCTCTTTTGGCTGTCGGGTCACATTGCGGATGAAAATTTGAGCGCACGCCGCATTTATGATGAAAATTTGACCACGAGCCACAATAAAATTACTTAAAATAAATCCTTTTAAAACAAAACATGTATTTATTGTGCAATTTAAATATCAATTTTTGGCTAACAAAGTTTGCGGCTTTTTATGAGGAGCAATTTTGCGCAGACTCCGAAATTGATTCATCGTCCTCGAGCTTAGATAGCTAAGTCAATTGAGTCGTCAATAAAGGCACCTCATGCAATAGAGAATTAGATGACAGGACAACTGTTTTTTTATTCATTTCCTACTTCAACGTAGTTTCTGCACAAAGTTCAAGGTGTTACCGTCCCATGGGTTCCGCTACGGACATGTTTCAAATCATACGTGAGGAAAAAAACATTACATTCGTAAAAGTGTCAGGAAGGCGACTGCGCATAAT
>JAPMAE010004226.1:1326-14397 GCA_036584705.1 Rhyacophila sp. 25_7
AGTCGGGCGTGCTATTCACTCACTTATTAGAGCAACGACTTTACTTACAAAAGCTAAATCAAAAATTGTTTTGACTGTGTGTATTTTTTATTTATAACAGCTATCATTTTTTTTTTAATAATTTGTTAACGATATAATTATAATAGACGGAAAGCAGATTTTTGAACCAGGTTTTGACGACCTACCACTGACCTGATAGTACACGCAACCAGTATCATGCGCAGTCGCCTTTCTGGCACTTTCACGAATGAAATGTTTTTTCCTAAAATACGCGTATGATTTTCAGCCTGTCCGTAGCGGAACCGCATCGGATGGTATCACCATGCACCTAAGTGCAGAAACTACATTAAAATAGGAAATAAATGAAAAACAGTGTTCTTGTCATCCAATGCTCTATAAAATGAGGTGCCCTGTGTATAACTGGTGTGCTGACGACTCAGTCGACCCGGCCGTCTAAGGTCGAGAACGATGAATCAGATCCAGAGTCGGTGCAAAAACACTCCCAATAAAACGCCATAATCCTTGAAAAACCCTTAAAATTGGCCCTGGTAGACAGATTTTTGAACTAAAACACGGGGCAAATAACGTTGAGAAACATTGACCTACACAGTCTTTTCTTGTTTCTTCGGCAGACTTTAAGATTCACATCCACACAGAAGTTTCACGCTAATGTTAAATTAAGTTGTTCATTCGATTATAACGTACTCCAGAGAATACTTGAACTAGTTAAAGAGAACTAAAGGTTTTTCATCAACACCAACTTGAAACTCATCGACCAAGATGTCCCAAATATAATTAATGTCATCAGACTCAGATTGGTGTGATTTTTTGCTAAGTAAAACGTCAGTTTCAATCCAGTGTTCTTTCGTCTACGCGTGTTTATATGTATGTATTGCGTTTTATTAATCAATAAGAAAGAGAAGGGACTTTTATTACTCAAAAGTACCTCTTTTCTCTGAATATCAAAAACCAATAACTCTAAAATTAAGAACCCTCTCTAAGCATATTAACAACCCACCCTTTCACCGATATGACATTTGCTTGGTGCATACAGTTATGTCGGTTAGTCATTAGTTTCAACTAACTCAGTTAACATACATCGATGATCACGTAATAACATTAAACAAATAATTCTTATATTCAAATTATTTTCTTATGAACATCAAATTACAATGAAAACAACATATGTAAAACCTTGGTATACTCATAATAATTTTATTATCATCATACAAACACATTTACATGGTACTTATTTTATTTATTATCCTAGGTCCATGACCCCTTTTAATCTATTTTTTATTATACGGCTGTTGAGGGTACATCTTTATTGGACACGTGAATCTTGTATGGATCCGAGTGTCATACTAGTGAATTGATTAAACATTTTGTGACACAACTCGCGAAACATATTTATGAATAGTAACCCTTAAGTTATGTGTTTCAATGAGTTAATTCCTGTATTATTCGACAAACGAGTTATGCTGGTTTTGTATTCATATCTGCTCATTCATTTATTTTTAATATATGCGCAAAGGGTTACCTACATCTAAATATAAAATGTACGACCGAATAGCAAAGTGAGCTGCTTAAAATTTTTGTCTACATTGGGCGAACAGCAACTCATAATACCACCATCATTAAGACTAGCCTAGACTAGAGACTAATAGCCATCTGGTCCATATCCTGGTATCAAATGCACATTAAAAAGTTTGTGCAATTTTCGCCAGCTACGGGATTTGAACTATAGACCCTCGGCTCTTGAGTTGAATGGTGCTACCACTCACCTACGAGGGCGACAGATAATGAAATACAGAATTACATTATGTTTTACCGTCACACTATAAACCTAAAATTTCAAGAGTTGTTTTCCACGTCTGATCCAAGATGGAACATATGAAATTTTTACGGCGTGAAGATGTTGTTAACAGTTATTTGTTACGAGTAATATATTAGTTGTTATTGAATAAGTTATCGTGTTATTAATTTAGTTCAACTATTATGGTCCTGATGACTGAATGGAATACACATAAAAAAAAAATGTTTGACCAGTGCGAGATTTACACCCGTGACCCTCGCACCGTGCACTTACTTACCATGGGAGACCGATTTTTTTGTTTGGAAATTTATTGAAATAATCACACAATTTTTCTACAAATATATTTTTTAAATATTTCTTGACCCGTTTCGTCTGTTATAACATTTTCAACTAAGAACTGAAATCGAGCCTGGATTGTTTGTTGCCAAGATAAAGATGTCATCATTTAAAATTAAGTTACTTATTTATTAAGACTACTATTACACATATTCATATCGATCCTGTGTAGATAAAAGGGCGTAACCCTCAGTTTTTTTGAAAAGTGATTTTATCTGAGAAACACAATGTACACAACTAAATAAACATTCTGTTAAAGTCATTAAGCCGAAAATGCCGAATTAATATCGAAATTCAGCTTTGAATTTTGAAAAAAATAACGACCTAATAAGTTTGCATGGAAAGGAAAAAAGCATTAAACATCAATTTAATGATTTTTATTTAATAACATTTTTAATTATCAAATCAGGAAAATGACACATATTGGTCATTATGCAGTACAAGTTTGTATTAATGTGACTGACTAAAAATCATTAAAAAATATTTTTTGTACCTCCTGTAAAATTTGTTTTATCTTTCATCTAAACACGGTCGATATATAATGGCTTTAATTCTTTGCAATATGATACTTTGCAGTCAGTATTAGTAATTATATAATTCATTGATTAAATACTTTATAATGTACTATTGTTACATATTTCGTAATATACATACACGTCTAGAAGTGTTATATAATATATACCTCGTTTTTTCTGATTCAAATACCTCAAATCAACTTTGTTATATCACAAGACATATCTACGTATAGTAAGGTTAAAAGTTTCTCGTTGTACTTCTCTAAGTGGATATATAACGATGTAAAAGCTCTGTACAGTAAGTTATACGGTGGGTAGGCACGAAGCTTTTTAAGCTCTTTTCTTGACTTGCGGCAGTGTGTCGGAACCGGAAATCGCAGTTCGTCTTTTTCGCATCGCCCGCAGGCCTACGATTCGGCGAGGGCGGCTTCATTTCGCTCGCGACACTGTGGGCCTAGATTTTTAACTGAATAGGCACCGGAAATCATCTTAATTAAAATATTATACGCTTCTCGGAATACTCAAACATTGTTTTAGGTTTTAAATTGAACGTCACTACATTTATATACAATATAATAAGGTTCTAAAAACATTAAATGTAAGTTTTACTGCTAAAGCAAAATTGCAGCGGAATCGCATATGGGTATTACATAAAGTGGATATATTTCGAATATACTATGTCCCTAGCGGCAAACCCAGAGCACGCGTCCGAGAGATGGTACGTACAACCATTTATAGATTATTTTTTCCATTATTAATTGCTCGGGAGGCTCGAGTGAATGAGGAAGAACCAACTGAACTAACTGCGGAACGGTGAATGAACTTATTTCATCTCTAAAAACCGTGCTGTAAAGAATGAAATAGTCTTCACGTCACGTTTCTAAGAAAAAAAAAACAAATTTTAGCATAATTTCTGATCGTTGTTTTTTAAATAAATAAATCTTAAAAATCTGCTCTGCATGTCAGACGGTGGATGAATAATATTTGGGACTTTTTTGCACGCGCACATAAAAAGGCTTACCACCACTGTACTACGGTAATATAAGAAAGCCTAATTCAGCGATTAGAGGTGGGGTGGGTCAAGTCAATCATCAGTCAAAAATGTTACTGTCATTCTGTATTACGTAAAACAATTCCGATATGGTCTACTTGGTCAATTTGACTGAATTATTTTCATATAATGCTCAACATATGGTAAAATTTAAAAACAAACCGCACATCCTCCTTTCAAGCTTCTCTCTCACAAGCTCTCTTTCTCCAGTCATTCACATTTAAAATATCTCAATACGTTACCTGCCACAGAAGCCGAGTGTCTAAAAACGGTCCTTCAAATATATTCTTGAAATTCTAGATTCATCGCACATGACAACATAACCCGCCCATCTGAGTCTCCTTGCCCACAAAACATTTTCTATTTTGGGATTAAATTTCTCGTAAGCTCAGTGTAAGTGCGGATACAGAATCTTTGGATTCTTTTTATTGGTCCTAGTATCTTACTTTCGAATACCCGCATGGTCCATATTTGTTTCACCGCCAGGAGACTATAGTTTTAAATTTAGTTTTCTTCGACAGGATTTTTGATCTGAATATATTTTTCAATCCAAAGAATGCGGTATTTCCGTATTTTTGTCTGCTTGCTCCAGGCCAATCCCGTCTGAAAATGAGTTGTATTTTTGTGGGCGAATATCTTTTTTTGTGTACGATCGCTGCCGAATTTAGTAACTCCACTAATTCTTAGAGCTTTCGGGCGATCGTTTTTAGGTCTGGAGTGCTTGTGTGAGTTGATGGTGGGATTCGGGTCTTTCTGAATTTTCTTGCTGGCTACAGTCGTTGTTCTTTCTGGCCTGTGGTTGTCAATCCTTGCTGCGGTAAACCCTCTGTAGTTAGCCGGGCGTGACTCGCCGCAGTGCGCAGGCTGCAGAATGTTTCATCCTTGGGTTTTTACAGTCTGCTGTTAAGTGGTTTTCTGCACAGCGGACGCATTTTGGTGAGGTATGGCAGTAGTTTGCAATATGGCCGAATTTTTGGCTTCGGAGCATGGTGACTCTGGAGGGCCAATCCCGTTTTTGTTAGCGTCATTTATAAAATGAAGCGATGGGATTTTAACCAATAACCTTTGAACGTTCCGTGACATAAGACGTATGCCATGGTTGTTCCATCACTACACTGCGAGAGACGATTACTGAAGTATCTTGTTATTTAAAAAAAAATATCGGTCAATTTTAATTAATGCATCTTATAAGAACGCTCTAGTAATTTTTATATATTATATAACGTTGTGTCGTTAAAAGATTGGCTAACATATTATAGAATTCATCAGAAATTATAACAAACTACCAGATTCCAGTATAGGTAACTACTACACGGTTTCGCTCTCACACGATAAGAAAATTGTGGAAACCCTCATATAATACGGCAACATACATCATGGTTTCATTCTAAGATGTTAATGAAAATTGGAAACTCTTATAACACCGTACGTATCTACATACTTCGATAACACGATTTTTATTCCAAACATTTACAAAATTATGTTACGTACTATGCCATAGTGTGTGCATGGTATTACCATATTATTCTTTTCTGTTTGTTTTGTTTAGGTTAATTTATCAGAATCTGGAACTTGCCTAGATATGGAGATCCATACAATAAGATTTATTACAGACTTGTAAGGTCCAACAAATAGACTAAAATAACAGATTTTTTAGAAAAAGCAGAAGATGCACAAAATCCAAACGAAAGATTGGCTTCAGAAAGTGATTATATCGAAAAATGCTCTCACCTTATTGTAGAAAATTAATTAAAATTAGTCTGAATTAAGTGAGGAGAGAAATTTTTCGTTTATCGTAGTTTGAATTTTTATTAAAAATTGTTGAATTAAAACAAGATATTTTGTTTTAAAAAGTTTTCAAAACGAAGCCCTCAATTTTGTATTGCCTCTTAGTGTTATATAACATGGTTCGTATAGTGATACGATATTTTCTAGGAAGCTATCTACCGTGTCAAAGGAGTATTACCTGTAATTTAAAAATTGAAATATGTACCGACAAATCCTTCCAAAATCCGTGTCTGTCAGGTTGAAATTAACTATAACAATTTACGAATCGTTCTCTTTCACCAATTTTTTTCGCAAGTACTACATAGTTTGTAAACTTTATTTTTGTTTTTTTAATGTAAATTAATTCTTTAAAGCATAAATTGGTCAACCCATCTAAATCTCTAATCAATAGCGAAAATAATGATACGGATATGAACTATGTCTTAAATTAATCATGTAAAAATATTTAATCTATTTTCTTTGTGTATAAATATGTATCATTTACGTTCTATTATATTTTATGACGAGAGTCGCTGTATTATTACTATGTTTAACGAAACTTTTTTTTGTATAATCAATTAAAAATAAACGAAATCTTTGAAGCCAATTTTTAGGAAATGCAAATCTGGTTAACCCACCATTGTGTAACACAGTGAATCGTGACTCGCTCGCGAGTGTCTCCGTCGGGGTGGCATCGTTGGAGCCTCCCCTCGCCAAAGTGGCGGTTTTTTGTGGGCGCCGCGGGGGCTGGGGTCCGCGCTTCCTGCGGGAGGGGGGGACGCCGGCCCCACATAGCATGCCTCTAAACACAGTCGACCGCGGGCTACAGACACGCTTGCATCAACTGGGAGCCGGCTCGCTGCTCTCACGCACTGTTATGTGACCTGCTAACTCGCGCGTATCTTGAAAAAGTACCTCGGCGAAAATTGTTTTCAGCTAATTTAAACTTTCACATCTGATAAACAGCTGATCGAATATTTACGTTTTATTTTCAAAGTAATTTAAAATAGTGTTTTTTTGTGAGCATGTGATTATTTTTTGCTACTTTTTATATGCATTTTTTTGTGTTTTTCTTCAGTTTTAACTTATGTGCTTCTTTATTTAAAATTAACAATAATTTGTGAATTTTTCGTTTTCAAAGATAATTTTGCCGTCGCTTCATTTAAATAAAGATTACTGAAATACAGTTATTATGCTGTTTGATAATACGTTGTACGTTTATATTGCACATACAATTAAAATTATTATTTTTTTGAATATTGGGTAAACCTGTCTAGTAAAAAGATTTTTATCAAACACTACTTTCCCCTTACAAGTAACAGATACTAAACACTTTAATACAGCCTTAGAATAAAGGTTAATTTATAAAATAATACAAAGAAAACTTTTACGTGAAATGTAATTTTATCAAATAAAAACATTTACCCTACAAAAACCAACAAACGAATAAATACGGACGTTCTTTCAAAAGACTTTCTTCGGTTTTCTTGTAAGATAAAAGTTGACAAACTATTTTATAACTAAACATATATTTACACCGATAAGAGGTGGCTTTGTATTATACACCTCCAATTTCCCTTATATAATTTATACCGTTAACGTTTTACAACACACAACTTTTTATTTATTCATTTAAATATTGTTCTACGATGTGAACCGCGAGGTTGTATTTCGCATTCTGCGTTAAATAATCATATCTACACGCGTGTTATTGAAATAATCTCTTATAATTATATATGTGAAGTATTCTACAATCATTTTTTAACGTATAAAAACTACAGTATTTCCGTACTTTGGAAGAAATTTAGATATACGATATGCGCCCCTCCGACGCTGACGACGCCCGCTAATATCATTTATCCAGAAGGCGTCGATCACTCGCGTAGCGTAAAACTTACTTGCCGCGCACAAGACAGCGATGCCAATCTCTCATGACTCAAGATTTACTAAGCACTTCCTACTTTTTCACCCTATTTTTCGAAGGGGTTCTTCAAAACAGAAAACTTTTAAGTAGCCTCAAACCTTGAGTTATATAAGTGAATATACGTATTTTGAAACAATAAACTTTATCAGCTTGTTTTAATAGAATGTTTTTGTTAGAAATTTATTCAAGAATGTTTTCACTAAAATAGTTTGCTCTTCATAAGGAAACAATTTGATAACTTTATATGGACATAATAGTGTCAGCTAAAAAAAGATATTAGAATCGTCTTAATGGCTTTTCCCTATTCATTTTATAAAGTTTACTTTTATACTGTGTACACCGTGTAGTGATTTCGTGAAAATAAGTGTGTCTGTGGGTCAGTGTCCCAGTGTGTGACACTTGCGCCGATGGCTGTGGTCTCCCTGATGCTGGTGTGGAACCAGGAGTTGGGTGTATTGTGTGCATATCGTGCTAAATGGTCGCTACTTTAGGTGGCCACCGAGCGCGGTTGCCAAGGGCTGGATGATACTCACGCTGTATACGTAAGTCAAATCATTATGTATCATCATATTTATATTATATAAAAAAAAATATTTCCTTTCCGCAAAATCATTAGAAAATTTAATCCAATATACAAGGCATATTTAAATATATATATATATATATATTAAATATATTTGCAAAAAAGCGTACGGTATTAGCGAAAACATTTTTAACCCGTCAATTTTATGTTCGCCTAATACTGTTTTCATCGATACGCGTACAAATAATATTATTTATTTTATTATAATCCTCATTTTTATATATCTTTTGATCGATTAGTATATAATATATAGGAAGTGCTTATTTAGTTATATTTTTTATTTATATTAATTATGAGCGCCTAATGTCATTTGAATATTGTTTAAACTTTAAAAATATGTCAGAACATACGAGTACTATGTAGAGATGAGTGTATTTATCATACACGGTTGAAATCAATCTTATGAGCGCCTGATAAGTCAAAATATTTAATTGTGTGAAACGAACGTACAAAATGTTTTTCTTAATTGATTGCAAATACAATTTGACAAAATACTGCATGCTATCATAATCCAATACATAAATTTGTCATATAATATGCGAATAAATAGGAGGCGCATATTAAAAATGCGCAAATATTTGTATCCTCACTCTTATGAGCGCCTGATATCAAATTAAAACAGAATATATTCAAAAATACCTAGAGAAACGCATATTTGTGATCTTCTCTTATGAGCGCCTGATAACATTACATATATAATTATGTGTAATGAAATTGAAATATTTGTTTAATTAACAAAAAATCTATATATAATTAGTATTATGCGTTACTTATAAATATTTTTAATTTACTCGTACTATGAATATTTTTTTCTTGTGTGTTCCAAGCACTCCGAGTCGACATATGGGTAGTAAAACTTCTAGAAATAATAATTTGTTTCTAATGATGTTGATAATGATGATAGGTATATCCTTTAGATTTCTAAACTGTCTCCCTACAGTCATACTTACGCAAAGCCTTAGTGTTATTATTCGCCTATCTCTTTCGGGGCGACCACGGAACAAACGTTTACCCACTGAAGTTCATTCAAATACTTTGTTGATAATATCTAGATTCATTGCATTTAACAACGTGGCCCGACCTTCCAGCTTCCTCTTCATCAAGATACTCACAAACAATATTAGACATAACTTGCTGATATCAATATGAGAGGGCTCAGCGTTGGTAGGAATATAAAATCATTTATTTTCTTTCATTGTTTGAAGATACTTCGGAGTGTCTTATTTTCTAATATCCGCATGTCCTCTTTTGTTACTTCGAGTCCAAATTTCACATGTTTAGGTTTCAGCGCGTAGGACATCGGAATTTCGTTTTGTGTGTTTCTAATGAAAAATATATCTTGACCAGAACATAAAACAACATATTTTCGATTCAAATGCTTTTAATATAATTCGTCTTTGTACCGGCAAAAGGGGTTAAATCGAAAAATGACCATTTTGACCTTATAATACAGTTTAGTAGATTTTCGCACGCTCCATCATCTAGTAAAAGAAACTTAACCATATTCCTTGTACTTTTTCCGTAATAACCTATTAAGTCGATATGAATATTTTATTTCTGGTAAAAAACATTTAACCGACTGATGATTATTTGACCGATCAGATTAAGTGTTTCTAGGTATATTCTAATTCTGGAAAAAACGTCAACAAGACTTACAGTCCCAGTTTGTTGATCTAAAATATTATCGTTAAATGTATGTACGAGTAATAGACTCCAGACTTTAAAAATCAATTTTCTCAAAACCGTATTTTTTACTTGACGCCTTTTGACAGTATACCGATGATATTAGGTACGAATTTTTGTTATTTAAATAATGTAGAACAGTTTAAATTATTGACAGAGGTGCGCTTTGTTTCATAATATATATTCTTAATAAAATTATGTAAATTGAAAATTATGTTAGCGGTATCAAGACGGTTTTATTCCACTTTAACGATCCCATAAACAAAACGTAAAAAATCAATGAGATACGTCGAAATACTATTAACTCTGTGTGATACGCTATTATTTATTTGAAATCTCGAAATATGTTTTTGCTTCGGACAAAGGTGCAAGCGCAGGTAAACTAAATCAATATTCTATTTCCATATTTAATGAAAAAATGTGAGATAATATATTTCAAAATGAAAAAAAATTAAGATGTATAAATCATCGGCGGGTGATGTCGGCAAAATTTACAAAGCGACCGCAAAATTAACTTGCCCAACTAGAGCTAACGGCTCATGATGAGGTGTTCCGCAGAAACTTGCGAAAATAATTAAATGTATTGTATTTATCATATCACCAAGATATTTTTACTCTATTTTTTGTTTAAATATTTCCAAAAATGCTATATGAATATTTATTACGGAGATTTATGTTGATTTTGATTTTCGTTGGTTAGGTTACATTAGGTTGGTATTACGTAAGTTTTTATTTAAGAATAAAACTATTGAATCTCTAACGTTGGATGACTAAAAATATAAAAAATAAATATTTTATCAATCAAAGTAGTTCAACTACTAATAAATACTAAAATAGATTTTTATTACATACCGAAACTAATTCCTTTTTTCCTAATAAATGTTCAACTTTTACTTTGAATTTCTATAAATTCGTTTTTTTATTTTACAGTTAATATAACTCTTAATTTAAGAATTATCTTATTTTCTGAAATTGAAACTTACTACTCCTTACTTCTTTTAAACCATGACACACCCCTTAGCCGGAGCATAGGGACAAGACACGTTGCCTCCGTGAGTAACTGTTGTTGGCCAGTCTTCCTGCATCCTTCGGTATCATGCCGGCATCCCATAACTCCATCAAATACAATTCTGTATATGGGGCAGTTTCAGTATGTACATAGCCCAACCAAGTCCAAAGTCTCATCTTCATCAGATATGAAGAGAGACTGCATAGTCGTTTCACTTATCATCTCATTTCGCTTATACATCCGCACTCTCAGAATTTGCCGCAGGCATTTGTGTGTAAACGGTTATTTTGAGACTTCGTAAAGTGCCATAATTCGCTACCATAGAACAACACTGTCAATATGCAAGCGTTGAATAGGCGGAATTTGGTTTTAACCGAATATGACTGTGCTTCCCAGATATTTCGTATGGAGTTGAAGGTTGCTCCAGTTAGTCCCATTCGGATAGCGACCTCTCTTTGCGAAGTGCCATCTCCTGTGATGTGCAAAACTAGATATCTAAAACTATCAACACTCTCGATATGGTGTCCGCCGATAGTCGTGGGGAAATCTGAATCGGGACAGGCGATGTAAAGCATCACATTCGTTTTCTTTGCATTGATTTTCAAACCAACACAAGAAGAATTTGTGTGCAATCTCTCAAGGATCTCTTAAACATCCTCAGGTATTATTATAATAATATATATTATTTTTAATTATTCATTCATCGCATAACTTGAAATTGGAAGCTTCATTACTGGGTTAGGCGGTATTGACTTCCTTAATATGAAATCAAACATCATAATGAATAGAAATGGTGTAAGTACAAGTCTATATCTGAAAATTTCAACAATGAGAGAGAATGTTATAAGTAATTCTATTATTCTATGGCGTCTTGACACTATTAAGAACTTCGACGAAATTCATGTAATATTTTGCGAAATATTTTAATTACATTACTGGAGACAATCTAATCTTGAATATAAACGAGAAATAGCTAAAATCCTATACACAATGCATGAAATAGTTTTCTTGGAGTATTTAGTATACGAGTATGTTGTTCAAATTATTTATAATTGTTTATTTACTCATTTAAATAATTTTACTTTCAGTGTTATTATAATATAATTACGGAATATAAGAGTATACATACTAAAATACTACTTTATTGTTTAAACTATGCTGCACGAACTCTTCCGTAAATACGTCGCCCTCGAATAGCGCGTCCGCCTTGCATGCGGGGGTCGCAGGTTCAAGTTATTTCAAATGTTTATTTATTCATTTGAATTGTGGCTAGTGTATGAATCCGAAATGGTTAACTAATAATTAACAAATATTACGCGTAAAAAATAACTATTTAGAAAATCTTTATATTTTGAAGATCCCATATGGTCCATCTCGGAGCATATATGGAATTTTTGAAAATGTCAAAATTTTGCTACATGATTTTTATATTATAAATAGTTTTGAATATTAATCTGTCATTAAAATATTGCGTTGAAACATATATTTTATATTCTAAACTAACATTTTTTTATAATAATTTGAAGTTTTTTTTATTAGTTACAGTGGGAGCAATTTGATTGGAATTCATAACTTTTTCTGATTAATATGTGAGATGTCCATTCGATGTGTTTGTTAATAATTATTTCAGCAACTGTCCTAATTCTTCACAGATGCCTATCCCCCCCCCCCCCTTTCTCCATTTCTTTTAACCATATCCGCTCCGCAATTAAGCATATGGGTCTTCACAATGTAACGACTATTTTGAAAGATTTTTATTAGTAATAATTGTCAGTTATTGGGTCAACTATTTTGGTCCACATCCTAGTTTAAAATGCATATGACAAAACTTGTGCAATTTTTGCCAGCTACAGGATTTGCGCCCTAGACCGATGCGCTATCCACTCACCTACGAAGTTTACTATATATAAACACATACAGAGATACCTCTCAATTCGACAGTCAATTTTGCTGGCTGATACATGCGCGTGCCTAGAATTATGTGAATATTTCATTTGTTATTTGTCAGTTCTTATTCTGAAGCGTCGGTATCTGGTACCTATGTATTATTTATAAATGATAGTTTTGAATACTTTGCTTATGTTTAAATATTTTTTTTAAATAACACAAGATTTTTGTGTTTATAAATTACTGTATACAACCATACCTTATATCAGCGGTCGCCAAACTACGAACCGCGAGCTGAATCCGGTCCTCCAATGACCTTTATATGGCCCCTATATTTGTTTACATATTTTACTATGTAAATTAATGTTCTTATAGGATTTCAATAAGAATATTTTTCGTCCGGACACTCACGTTTTTAAAAATTTCAATTCGACCCCTTTCCCAAAAAGCTTAGTGACTCCGGCATTATGTATATATATATATATACACACACACCCACA
>JAPMAE010004235.1:0-14389 GCA_036584705.1 Rhyacophila sp. 25_7
ATGAGCATGTGTGTGTATGTGTGTGTGTGCTAGCATAGATTTGTCGATAGGGTTCCGCGATGCTCTGAATTAGAGATAACAGCGCTGTTCGAATGGGAGAAGAATAGCGATTTAGCGATTTTACTATTGATAGTAAAACTTAGATATTTCTCATACGATTTTTTTATAATATAATTTAACTATAGTGGTATTGAATCAATACGATCATATTTCAAGTGACAACTATCAATAATTATTGATTTTATTATTAACCACATTATTATATATTTTTGTAATAATATTAACTTATTCTTGTTGTAAGTATCTGAGATGTATTTTTATTAACTTTGTTAGTATTAGGTTATAATATATATTGAAATAAATTCATTCTAACGATATCCACTCGAAAATGAAGCATATGGATCTCCACAATTAGATTGCATTGACAGATATGTTTACGAGTAATAATTTTCAATTATTATAGTTCATCAAATTTGGTAAATTCAGATGAAAAAACCTGTGCAGTGTTTCTCCAGCTACGGAATTTTTACCGGCCACCATCAGTTCATCCATTGTTTATTTATTACTGTAGTTACGGTGCTCGCAAACAATAAAACAAATCATTTTTATGTATGTCATACGGTTTGTATAACAAAAAAATCTTGTTTAGTTTTCAAATAGTTAGTATATATAGTCCACAAATTGTTTTCATTGATATCTGCATAGTATTAGATTGTTTTGATAAAAAATTACATGAGATCATTGGC
Organism: Rhyacophila sp. 25_7; assembly: GCA_036584705.1. NCBI lineage: Eukaryota > Metazoa > Arthropoda > Insecta > Trichoptera > Rhyacophilidae > Rhyacophila > Rhyacophila sp. 25_7. The sequence continues at coordinate 747 of JAPMAE010004235.1, forward strand.
GATGGTCGTACATATTATTTGTTTAAGATTTATGTAATATTACTTTCGTTAATAGCTTAAAGTTTTGTATTTATAAAAAGAATGCATTTACATGTATTTGCGTAGAAATTTGTTAAATCAACCGAATGCAATTCGTTTTAAAATTTACGTTGACATTCAGTCGAAGTAAAAGTCTCTAGCAATTCGCAAATAGACAATTTTCGTTTTATTTTATTCCTTTATCGTCGTTTACTACTGTCATAAAACCGTCACTCGTACTTATTGTCTGACATACTTTTTCTTTTCTCATTTTTATAGACCCTACATTGCGATGAACTGTCGCTGCCTACAGGAATGGAGAATTCGCCGAGAATTAAACGTCGCCCTTGCACGACTAACTGCCGAGGTATATATCATTATTATTCAGAAATGCAGTCATTTTTCAATATAATTATGTAAACAAATATATATGAAAATAATATACAAAAATACAATAGTAAAAAGTAATATCTTTAATATAACGACATCTTTGATAAAAATAACATAAGAAAAATAAATATATAGTACTATACAAACAAGATACACTACAGTTATACAGAAAAACTTATAAAATTACAATAGGTCAACATATGAATTACTCGTTAGTAAAAGCTACACCTAAGCATCGAAACTTTGGTTAAATGCTATGTTTTACAACGATAAAGGAACAAATTCAACACCCTCGAGTTAAAATTCATATGTTCAATTTGCACCTGATACATTATTTTATCAATTATCGTTATTATATATAGTATATAATCGATCGCAACGTCAATTTGTGATTGTTAATTAAAATTAGTTAATTTTTATACGTTTAAAAGTATTTGGTTAAACTTGAAAGCTGATTAGTATCTAAAACTAAAGTTGAGTAACAGATTAAAGAAGTATAAAATTAGTTTAAAATTCAGTCACAAGACTAAAAATAGATTTAATTATAAAGTTATTTGACTTGTTATTGTAAAGGTGAGTTTAATAACTAAACAAAAGAAAAAATATTTCTTTGAGTTTGTACAAAATTAAAACATGAGCAATTTTCTGATAAAATCATTTTACGTTGTAATATAAAATAACTTAATTTTGTAAATGAAGAAAGTTATTTTTGTTTCTACGTTTAACATTAATTTATCCGTTCGTAATCTATAAAATTTCAACAGGCAGCAATACTTGGATTTAATTATTGAAACCTTAAACGTTATAACTCAAGATATGAAAATATTTTATGACCTAATAAAAGAGTGCAAATGAAAATAAAGTAAAAGAAAATTTTAAAGTAAGCACGCTAGGTAAGAAATGAAGTATTGATTACTAAACAAAAACATTTCAATGAATGCAACTCGAAATAAAATGTTTTACAACACAATGTCATACAATTCAATTGTCGATAAATTCTTCTAAAAAATATGAAGGAATTAAGAAATGAATTATTTTGTTTCAAATAAATAAAAATGAATCAAAACAATTTTAGAACATTAACCTTTTTTGTGCCAAACATAATGTAACAGTCCGGCAAGCTGTGAATTTTTAAGCAAAAATAGTACGTTAATATATATTTTTTAAAGTTTATGAAATGTTTCACTGTCATGACTTTTTTAATGATCAAACTACATATAGTTAGATTTATGCGTTTTATATTTAAAATCATTCAAAATATTCAAATTTGTCTAGCAAACTATATGTTAAGTTCTGCGAGTTAAGTCGTTTCTGGTCACTTAATAGGTTAAGTTAAATGATATCGAAATGCAAGTAAAACAACATATTTTCAGTTATAATCAGAAAAAAGATATTACAATCTGTCGAATTTACAGCAGGGTCAAAAAATCTTTTTATCAAATGCCTTTCAATATGGCATTGAAATCATCATAAATCTCAAAACAGAAGAATGATTGATTAACTTTAACGGTGCCCACACAATTTTAGAATATACACATTATCTTGTGGTGCTCAAGAATAGACAGGGCCATAATAAATATATATTTATGCATCTAAAAGATGTTATTTGAGAAATAAATCTAAATGTCAACATGGAGAAGGCATAATATTTTTGAATATAAAGAAAAAATAGCCCACAGAGAAACATCCTCTCCAATTCCCCATATGAATAGTTTTCTCGATTTAGGTATTCAGAACATCTGCCAAAAGAACGAGTTGGTTTTTCAGTTTATAAATGGACTATAAAGCAGAAACATTACATTAATTGTACTAAAGTGTCTATTCAGGACCAAGATCCTATTGAAGAAAAGTAAATTCCTGGGTTTCAATGTGACCGTGAAATCTATTGTTCTATATGAAACTCATAACCTGACGGAAAAATAAAAAAAATATCTAAAGGTTACCTGGATTAATTTTAGAAAACTAAAGATTTTATATCCACATTAACGCTTATATCCGTCATTAATTTATCTTTAATATAGTTAATGCTTTGTGGACAAGATATAGGAATAGGTGGATGATGTTATAAGGTGCATCATAAATTATCAATTAGACTTCTAAAGGAATTCCAATAGAAACGTGTTTCTTCAAACATTCCACAAGAAATGTGCGGATAATGTCTTGAGAGATACTCAAATTTTAAGTGTGCACAGCTAGAGGAAGAAAACTAGAGATAGGTTGTGGTGTCAGCCATAGACCTGAACAGATCGTGATTCTCCGTAATAATATAATAATAATAATTAATAAAGTATACATGCGACAAATTAATTACAAAAAAAACATACATATAGCATTTTTATGAAAACGATGTACAAAAATACATTAAGCATGAGATACTTTTTTTATGTTTCATTAATATTAAATAAAAAAAATGCAAAAACAGTCAAGAAAGTCTTTAAGGTCACCGCACTTAGTAGAAATCCAAGATTTGCTGCATGTCTATATTTATAAGTTAGTTACTTTACTTTGAAATATAACAGTGTATTTACAACAGAGAACGTTAGTATTATTTATTACTGATGAACTGGTTTTGAAGAACTCCTCTCTCCTCCTCTAAGAGGGTTATAATTGTTTTTTTTCATTAGTTAGTAGTTATTTTATTTCTGTCTAGTAAATATTGATTACATCGTCTTTTTGCAATAAAGAGACATTTGAATAAAACACAAATAAAAGTAGTTTATATAAAATATAAATCTTTATATTAATAAACTCCAAGTAATATACTATATGTATTATTTTGTACAATAGCTCTACCCTGTAAATTTCTACCATTATTGTTGTATCCAACTGCATTGCAGATAATAACATCGCAGCAAAAATTTTTACCTCAAAAAATGGCAAAAGAGTCTTGGGCACAGAATGTGCGAATTCATTTTCCGTACGACCGCAACAGCCGCTTTTACCCTAAAACCGTACAAGTTTACGACATTGAAAATCTGTAGCGAAAACATTTCCGAAGTAATTCTGTGATAGGTTTACCTCTAAAGGTAAAAGTGAATTTTTGCTTGAGAAAAGAAAAATCGTTGAACGCATCGATATACAAATATCACGGCTTAAAGATATATTAGCAAAAAAGTAAGAACAAACTTTAGTCTATCGGGTAAATTGTCTCAAATTAAATTCCCAGCTGAGTTAGTCAGTATAACTAGTTTATAGCATTTTAATTATCAAATTATTCTTAGTACTGTAATATTAGACTAAAGACTAGGCCGCTTAAATTGACTGGTATATGTAGAGAGATCGGAAGCATTTATAATTAATAAAATCTAATAATAAATTTTAGACTTAATGAACAGACTATATTTCTTAAAGTCGATTTTTTTATATTATTGTAATTTAATCTTGTAATCATCATATTTTAACATAAATGGTAATCGTAATCATTATAGCCTATATCAATTACAAGTATGATAACGAGAATGTATTGTTTTTCAAAATAAGTTTTTATTACAATAGAATGACATTTTAAAGAATACATTTATTTATTTTGTATAGTTAAAAATAAATAAAACGTAGTTAGAAATATTGTAAGTCGGAACTGGGCTTGATTTTTTCTACAATGTACAGTAGAAATATGTATAAAACTGTATAATTATTTAAAAAAAAAATAACAGTGAGAGTGATTGATAGTATAAAAAACTAATTATCATACGTCATTTTCTTCGATTTATATGAATAATGCAAATTATTATTCGGTGAATATAAAAAGAAAATATCAAAAAATTGTTTGAAAACATTATTTTAATTATATGCAAGAGCGTGTGTTCTTGTCTGTTTTTTTCTTTAGTTGCAGAAATAAATAACAGCGTTTTAATATTTTACTCTTGAGAATATGATAGTTGGTGGTAGCCCGGTGCTACGATCCATTCAGAACTATAGCCGAATCTCTAAGTGTATATGATATATCTTTTTAATTAAGTTGAAATAAGTTTTGCAGCAAAACTTAAATAATGACAAACGTTTAGTATAATTTTCCTACTTTAAATGGATAAAATAGATATTCCTCGGTAAAAACCTATTATATTGAAATAAAAATACAGTTATTAACAAACAAACATCAAATTTAATGTTTTCTTGTCAATATAATTTTTTTAATATACAAAACTGGTCTAAATATATATATATATATTTGTGGAAAATTGTACAACCGTTATAGTTTGCTACTGATATAATGTTGGTATAATGATTTTTTGAACAATGATTGATAGAGAATAAATGAATTACTTGTTATATTAAACCTTTTAAACAATATTATCATATTCGTTCATCATGTATTTATAAAAACTTTTTCTTTACAGTGCTACCATACCTGTTGGTTGTCTTATTGACAATTAGTGCAACGGCAGCACCTGACTGGTCCGATTGTCCATCAACATGTCATTGCAAATGGATGTCAGGAAAGAAGAAGGCTACTTGCGTATCAGCAGGCTTTACAAGCATCCCAAATCTTAACTCAGAAATTCAAGTGATAGATTTACAAAATAACTACATCACGTATTTAAAAAAAGATGCATTCATTTCCGCTAATTTAATAAACTTACAAAAAATTTACATGAAAAATACAACATTGCGAGAAATACATCGAGACGCTTTCAGAGAGTTAACAATTTTAATAGAATTAGACCTGTCAAATAACGAAATAAATTCAATTCACAAAGGAACATTCACGGGAAATGACAGGTTAAGAATACTTTCTCTGAGCGGAAATCCGCTAAAAGTTTTGAACGTTGAACAGTTTCCGAAGCTTCCGCATTTAAGATCACTTGAATTAGAAAATTGTCAAATACACACTATCAATCAAAAAGCCTTTGTCCACTTAGGTCATTTAGAAAATTTAAATTTAAAGCAAAACTTTTTAAAAAATACAATAAAATCAATATTTACTCCAATGACGAAATTAAAGGCTTTGAATTTAGCCGGCAATCCTTGGAATTGTGACTGTGAGTTGAGGTCTTTTAGAAATTGGTATTTGGCAAGTAATCTCAATTCGGTCTCTGTATCTTGTAGAACACCAAGCAGTCAAAAAGGAAAGCTTTGGGAAGAAATACCATCATTACAGTTTGCATGCCCCCCAGAAGTTGAAGTTGGAATAAAAGTAGTAAGAAAATATCCAGGTGATAATGTGACATTTGGATGTCTAATTAAAGGAGATCCAGAACCGGAAATTGCTTGGCTTTATAATGGAAATCCATTAAGTAGTGTTAATGGTTCACGTCTAGAGCAAGGATTTTTAATAGAAGTAGAAAAAGGAATAACCGAAAAATGGTTTAATTTAACTTTAATGAATTTAACAGATTCTGATGCTGGTGAATATATTTGTCAAACTAGTGGGTTTTCAGGTATTCTAAGTCAAAATGTCACTTTGGTGATAGCACACGAATCTCTCATGCCAGAAGAAAACGAGACAAATTATTTATTGATTTTTGTTAGTTGTATGTTTGGAGGATTTTTGATATTATTGATTATCACCTTTACATTGACTTGTACGTGCATTAATGTAAATAAAAAGAAACAAAGAAAAAAACACAGAAAAAAAGTAAAAGCTCATGAAAATAAAACCTTCTATGACCAAGAAAAACACTTATTAGATATTTCTACGCCAAATACTGAACAACCGTCAGGAAAAAGTAGTTACGAAATGTTGAGTTCTCATGCTAGTACGGAGTTGTTAAGAAATCCTTCTTCAGTGTCGGTTGATAGAAAAGAAAATTATTTCACTGCTAGAAGGCCGATTAAAGAGGCTACCGCTGTGATTCCGTTAGATTCAGTTTTTTCTGGTACTGTTGGAGGCTTTCCACCACCTCCGCCTGAATTTTCAAATAATTTATCAAATCACAGTGGTACATTAGGGAATATATACATATCAGTTTCTTTAACTTCAGATCCAAGTATTACTGTAGATAGGTATCCTGATTTATTAGATGTTCATCATTCAACGACATTGCCAAATGATCCCGGGTCTTCATACCAGGATCCAAGATTTTGTGCTTTATCAGTAGCTCCATATGCTACTCTTCCAAGAAGGCACTTAAGAACTGTCGATACTTACAGCAGACCAATTCCTATTTATGATAATATGGGAAAACGAGTGACTATTGGAGGTAATTCTGTGTTGTCACTTCCCGATGAAGACTATTCAATACCGACCCCTCCTCCTCCGCCATTATCCACTAAGCCAGTATCAGATTACATACCATTATAAAAATATTTTGTATTGTAAGATTAATTATATACTTATTTACTTTATTTGGTTCAATTACAAAATTGCCAATAGTTATTTGCATTTTTTGTTCGACCTATTGAGAAATATTAAATAAATAATTAGTTAATTATATGTTATCGTAAAATCTTCTTAGAACACTTATTATGCATTCGATTTTTTTTATTTATTTTATCAATCTAAATGGAACACATTTTTATATTTTTATGGAATATTTTCTGCATGAAACCATTGTACCTTATTGTAAGTTATCAAAATAATATATTGTAAGTTTTGATAACTATTTTAATCATAATTAGTGAGTAGAATGTAAATGGTTATTTATTTTTATTTGATAAAAATAAAAAATAATAAAAAAACGCTGTTTTTATTCACAATTGAATTTACACATGGTTTATAATAATTAGGCTTTATTTAATAATAGACAACATAATCATTTGACATGGTATAACAATATTTTGTTGTGAAATAAATACAGTGTTATCAAATTATTCGGCATTGACTGTAATCTAACCTATGCCATATATTTAATTATCATAAATAAATGTTCACGTGTTTATTTGCAAAAATCTTTGCAATTTTAAGTGATTCAGATGAATACTAAATAATGTATTTGGTTTTTTTAATAAACTGCAAATCATTAAATTTAATAACGTTTAATTTAAATGATTAGTCATTAAATTTTAGTACTACCGTGAAACTTTAAATTCTAACTGAAAGTCATTTCTTTGAATAGAATATCATACGAGAATGTGATAAACTTTTATATGCCGTAGCAAGACTTAAGTTTTCTCTTATAATTTTATGCCCAACGATTATATTCGTAATAGTATTTTATCAAAGGAACATATTATTCTACGAAATATGAACTACGACTATGCCTTTGTGTTTAAACTGTTTCATATTTTATGTGTAATAATGCAGCTCATTAAATATATTTCGAAGTATAGTTATAATTTTACTTAGCCGTATTTTTGACAAGGTAAGTTTACCTATGTTTTTATATAATAGCTATGTTCTTATGTTAAAGTTTTTATAAGAGAAACTTTTCCAATTATTTTGGTTGTAAGGTTCCAGAATCCGTTTTTCAGATGATAGTGAGCCTGAGAATCTCCACGTTAGAATTCGTAAGTTGGATAATAATAGTATCATTTTTTATTCTAATAACTTATAGTATAGAACAATAATGGTGAACCTATGACCCACGGACCAGACACTGACCCACAAAGACTTTTTAGATGACTTACAAGTTGATTTTTATAAACTTATTTTTTATATCATAAAAAAGAGAGAACATATAATCTAAAACATTAAAAAATCCCGCCTTGTTAGGCTATTGGATAGCGCGTACGCCTAGTAAGTGGGGATCACGTGTTCAAGACCCATGCTGGTCGCAAAATTTTTCAAATGTTTATTCATTTGATTATTGCCAGGATAAAACCCGAAACGATTGAGTCAATAGTTAACAACTATTAGTCATAAAAAACAAATCTTAAGAAAATCTTATGTATATAGAAAGTATATGGAATTAATAAAAAATCATTTACCTGCGTATGATTCATGACAGTCTTTTTACCACATTCATTCCTTTTTCAAATGACGCTACTAATTTAGTGACCAACGGGCTAGTATTAGAAAAAATAATAAACAAAGTTTGATCCACATTTCAAAAAGGTTTGTCATTATTGGTACTAATAATATACAACAGGTAATTCTCTAATTATTTCGCAAACTTTAAAAATGTTTATTCATTTGTATTGAAGTCAGGACACGAACTCAAAACGGTTGAGCTAATAGTTGAAGATTATTACCCATAAAAAAACTGTCAAAACAATCTTCACATTCTGGAGATTCATATGCTTCGTTTCGTAGCGGACATGGTTTAAAAAAATTTCTACCAACATCACTAGATGAAATGAGTTCACGAATAACGTTTGTATGGATACAGTTTTGAATAATTTTTATAGGTGGGTATTTTATTTGATTTGTTTTTAGCATACGTTTTTAAATTAAATATCAGTAAAAATGTAACATGTGTTTTAAGTTTTTTCTGACTAACACCCATCAGAATTGTAGTCGACTTAGTCTTTCAAGCAAGTGATTTGAAAATCAAACAGGCACAGTGATTGATGATAATACTCATACATTTAGTTATTCGATTTAAAAAACGACTGAAACAAAATATATAGTACATACCGTCAAAAAAACTGGTATTGTGGAAATTGCTGATTTAAACTGGTTGGTGATTTATAATAAAAAGACTGAAATATTCTGAAAATTATAAGTGATGCTTATAAAAAGCCATAAATATTCGCTCTATAATAAAAGTTGAATATATTATCTAATATGAAAATATTTAAGATACAACACCCCAATTTTATGCAGAAATAATTCGCATGGAAAATATTAAAAATAAGATTTTCTTCGTAGAAGGTTTGATTTAGTGAAGAAAATAAATTCTGAAGCAATAAGCACTGAAAAATAAATGACTCAATTCGAAAAGGTTTTAGAGGTTTGTATAATAAATACATTTTGTAGCTTCCTAATATTATGATGTACAGCTGTTTATATATTAAATTGTGCTATTATTTTCTTCCTTCCTAAGTCCTTTAATTTATTACATAAAAATATAAATAGTTTTCAATTACTAAAATTTGTAATAGTAATAACATTGTTCATTGTAAAAAAAATATTTTATGAATATATCGCTATAAAGCATTTCTAATAATAATATGCATAACTTTATTAATATAATATACGAAGAAGAACATTCTTACTATCAATATTTATGTTTCTAGATGTAACCAGCTTTTAATATTTATATGGAGCTTTGCTAAAAAGATGAATGTAAATCATTGATATAAGTTATTACATTTATTTACTGGATTAAAAATATATATATGAATATTTTTTACCTATTGCAGGACGCAAATCTGGATACGTTCAATTAATTTTTATATTATTTTTATTTATTTAAAGTATTGTATGATGTGAGATTCATAAAAGAAGAAAAGGCGGATGAATATAATGAAATAAACATAACTTAACTAAGTGTAAGCTAACTATACAAAATTGATTCTTAAAAAAAAACAAATTACGGCAGAGTAGAATATTACTCGTATATATGGGTGTGGTAGGTCCATTATTATAAGTTATTTTAGGTGACAACGCAGTAGAATTCTTTTGTGTACCACCGACTATCTTTTGCGCTTCATTACCTATAGCTTATACATATATATCATTAACTTTTCTTTTTTTCCTGCCATTTTTTTCATACTGATTCAGTTATTTTCACCAGTTATTGGTATCAGCTTTAGGGAGATCACGGAAAACTAATCGTATTTAGAGTTGGTATGCGAGCAAGAATATGAAATCACTCTCCTAGCAGAAGAGATACACGGTATTCAGCCGTAGAAAGATATGGCTTACATTAAACCAGTCATTTTCTGACTATACATAAGAAGTTTGCAGCTAAGTTTTTTGAGAACGCTTGTAGATAGACTAAACTGCAGCTGCAGGTATGACCAGCAGACGTCTGAATAATTTATACGAAAATATTTGCTAATGCTTTCATCTAGCGCGAAGCTGTAAACTAGAGTTTGTTCTCACATAGATTTTATAGCGCATGAAGATATGGTAAAATTTAAGGTGTTTTTAAAAAGATTACTATATAGCATGACTTTCCCAAAGTGACTCGTCAGCCTCAAGCTGAACGGATAAATTACACAGGTCAACTCATGCTCCAGAAAATTCGACAACGACGTAAACTGTTGCTAGCACAGCTGTCGAGTCGAAAAAAATGGACCTACTCTTTTATTTATACCTATATCAATATCAATAAGTGAATATAAATAAATTCCACTGGAAACAATAACTACAAAACTATAAACTCCAATAAATATGTATGAATATTAAAAAAAAAACATTTTAAACCTTTCAGGTAACAATTGTACGTATATATGTTATATATGTTGATATTTGAAATTGAGTATATGTAAACCATGGCTTATTCTGTCTGCACTGTCACATTATGTCTGCAGATATTGTTGGATAAATGAATACATATACGTATTATATTCACAAATACTGTCTCCGGTAAGCCACAGTATCAATAGACGGCTCCATTTGATTTTCCCGCACGCCATTAGCGTCAGGTGTTGCACTTTAAAGCTTAAAAGGGATGTTTGATGCACAAATGCCACGTCATTTCCGGTCTGCTGAAGTTTTAGGATCAATGATGGGATTTGTAAAGGAGACTACATACTTACGAGTATTTTGTAATCGGTGACTATAAGGGGGTATAACTACATAAATGTCGTCAGTTACACACTGTATCATACAAAGCTAATGACGTTGCATATAATATTAGATAATATACATTCTATGAACGTATAATGCATCGTAATAAAGCTTTTATTTTGATTACACTATCAATATTTTCCATAGTCATCTTTCCAATCGTTGGTAGAGCAACTGATTTCTGTTAAATGAAATTGAATATATACGAGTAGATTCGTAAAAGTAATCTTAATATGATTTTTTCAGAAATATTATTAATGCACACAATATGATAGTAAGCTTTTTTTTAGAAAATATGCATACTTTGCTTTCCATTTATATATCGACCCTGTTAGGAAAAAGGGTTTAACTCTCAGTTTTTGGAAAGGTCTTTTATTACTTATATGAAAATGTATACAAATAAATACAGATTCTATCGAAATGAATTAAGCAGAAAATACCAAATTATTATCAAAATCCAGCTTTAGGTTTTGAAAAAAGAACGACCTACTAAATAAAAGAAATAAGGATTAACCCTTATTAATGGTTTTCGTTTAATAATTTCTTTAATTATCAGATCGGGTAAATAAAATACCAATTTATTGGTTATTGTGTACTTCACGTTTGTATTAGTGTGATTTTGACTATAAATCATTAAAACAAATCTGTGAGGGTTAATCCCTTTTGCCTAATCAAGTACGATATAGTTTTAATATATTACAGCAGAGAAATAAAAAAAATAACAAATTCAAACGATATTGATCATGAATACATATTTAGTTTATGCATATTTTTAACCTACAAACCTCGTGTGAAAATATAACCTTTACAAATAAAAAGCAACATCTATTATAAACTATTTAATGTGTTGTGATTAAATTATAAGTAAAGTAATAATATATTAAAACGTCTTCCATTTATAGATGATTTATACTAAAAATTTATACTATGTTTTCTAATTTCAGGTAGCATGCCTAAACTATTGCCTCAAAGTCAAACAATGCAGTTAACTTAAGTGATTAATTCCCAACTCGACTCAAATGTGGTTAGTGAGGATAGCATACGCCAAACTTGAAACTATACGGTAAGGAAGGTAATTTTCGTACGTGACGCTCAGGTAGCGTAGGAGGGCGATTAATACACGTGTTTGAATATACTCGCGTGCTTTCTTCAGATGCTATTTAACCAACAAGTCGACAGATAAATAATATTTTACGTGACATTTTACCTCTCGATTTTTTTTACAAAGATATATCAACGACCTATAAACATATTAAATACAAAAAACCACAATAAATTATTGTATTTTAAGTTATAGAGATTTGATGTTCGATTTTGAGTAAATTTATAGATAAATAATATTATTAAGCGTACGTGGTGTAGACCAGGGGTCAGAAACCTGTGGCTTCCATGACCTTCTAGTGTAGCCTTATGACCGAATCTGAAGCCAGCATTGGCCCACTTATATAATATTATTAAGACCGTATATACAGTTTATATACATATTTACACTATAAATTGAATTTATTAAGTATAAAATACATGTAGTTTTAGTAGTAATAATAGCACAACTAAAAATATATTATATGAATTTTGAAATATAATAGCGGTATACTGGTTATATGTATAAATGTTTAGTTTGAATGACTAGAGAAAGAGAACTAGAGACAGAGATGTCTAGAAGGAAGTTATACAGTCGGCTATGGAATGGGAAATAGCGCCAATATATTATTAACATTTTCTTTCTCAAAAAGTGAATATGAGTTGATTGGAAATTTCATTCCAATTTAATGTGGAAAGTTACGTAAATTTTGAGAGGAAGGAGGAAAGCATCAAACTGAATATCTACATAGTGCTACATGGAGTGGGGGGGGGGAGTAAAAAACATAAGAAAAATATTACGTGGATTATGAACAACCTTTAAATAATAAAAAATAATACGTTATAATATGAAAGTCAATATTTTATAAAAACAATTGTATATAAATAAGCAAACCTAGATTATAATCACTAAAAATTATACCAACCGATTATTGAATTGATTCCCTAATACGCTATTCGCACACAATTCATTTTAAAAACAAAAATATACACATAAATGTGATTTTTTTTAATAAGTTTTTATTAATTAAAATATCCTCGTCTTCTGTTATGCAATAAACACTATTAAGCATTTTCAAAATCACGTAGAATAATAAACCATTCATGAATATTTTTTTCCTATACAAATTTGTTTGTTCTTATACCATGACTTGACATTCGCCAACTCATTATGTTAGACAATTTTTTTTTCGAAAATGCCAATTTTATAATAACACTAGATAAAACCCAGCTGCGTTGCTACGCCAATTAAAGAAACAAATATTGCATTCATTAATTCTGTAAATAGTATTTTATTCAATTGCTTCAGGATACAATATATTTTTACTTTTTCCGTCTTGAGCAAAAATTTTGTAGGCTGTCCTACTCGTGAGCAAACAACATAATTGACCATGTGAAAAACATGAATTTTCTAGATTTAATCCGCATACTTGAAGCGATTGTCCTTGTGTTTTGTTAATTGATGAACGAAGAAGTGTAATTGTTTGAAATCGAATGACATATCGATGGGGATCATAGCAATACATCGATTGAAGACAGCTCCTCCTTTCGATTTTTCATAGAGAATTTTTGCTTTGATGACGTTAGGCATCGGGTT
>JAPMAE010004250.1:2941-14372 GCA_036584705.1 Rhyacophila sp. 25_7
GGATCTAGGATTCAACACCCGTGGTAGATGGAAAAATTTTCAAATATTTATTCATTTGTATTGTAGCTGGGACACGGACCCGAAACGGTTGAGCTAATAATTAACAATTATTACTCTTAAAAAAAACTGTCAAAACAATCTTCATATCGTGGAGATCCATGTGCTCAGTTTCGGATCGGATATGGTTAAAAGATTTAGTATTATTATACTGTTAAGGGTAAATCATTTTTCGTCAATCAAAATCTGGAATTAATCATGTGCAGTGAAACTCGGTAGAAATATTGCCGTCATGTAACTTTGACAAACTTAACAGTCTAAATCTAAAATCTAAAAAAATATGGTTTTGATAACCGTTTACCGCGGGCATTGTAGGAATATTGAGTTTAATTATCGGTTATTGTTTTTTGTGGACTTACTTCCCATTACCGGATCCAATGCTTGTATTCTTGTCAGATGCTATTGGCTGTAACCACAAATGATGACAAATGATACTCTTAATGCGTGACACCAGAATTCATTAGAAGCACTTTATATCTACAATCCACAAGCGATAGCGATTACTGTGTTTCCTTCCACCGAAATGAAGCTAGATAAAAGGGAAACCAGGTTCATCCGGGCTTTGAAAATGATAAAAACCGAACACTGTACAATTTTATAATCAAACCTCATAGAAATAATAGTGGAGTATATTAAGGTTGTCATGCATTATCTATAAACATTCGTTATGGGCTAAACTAGACATACAAATAATAGACTCAGCCAACGTATTAGTGGAAACATATGCATACGTTCAAACGTCAAATGCTGAGGTACGCGTGTCGGTACTCATCGGTGTCCCGACGTTATTGATGCATATCTAGAACAGAGTCTGTCATAAATGTAACCAAAGTTTACGATATCAATTCAGATGCGTGTTGTATATTAACAACACTATTACTGTTAGATGCCTAGAGAAAACTTTGAAAAGAGTACTGTCTTATAATTTAGCTTCAGTTCAATATTGTAAACTTTGACCGTGCATTTGATATCATATAAGATACTGCCACAATTTAGTTTTTAGGGCAATTTTAAATTCTGTAAAAAGTGTTAATTATTAGATACCAAAACCTTAAAGCGAAAATAAAAACACAATTGCATTCAATTGTTGCAGGAAAGCTCAGAAATTGCGTAGTCTAAAAAAACAATAATTAATAAATATCATGATAATTGTTGCGTGCTAAAAAAAGAGTGGAAAGTAATTGCTTGCATAAACAAAATAAACTAGTCATCGATAATAGCCAAAATAACTAAACAGCTATTATATGTAGACATAAATTTATTATAATTATAAGTAAAGTGTTTCTACATTCTGTATTTACACTATAAAGAAATTCAGTGATTGAATTAGTAAAAAATGTTGCTTTACGAACAAGAGATGCATTGAATTCATGCCGACGGGAAGTTTTTAAGCACTTAAATTAAATTTGTAATATACATCAACTACTTTAATATGAAAGTGCATTTTCTGCCACAGTGGAGACTTTTGGAAGTAAAATGAGATTATTCCCTCCAGTCAGAAGTGATTCCGTTATTTCTCAGCAGCGCCAAGTTCAGAGATGTAATCCAAATGAAGTGTTGTTTTATGAGAATACTTGGAGATACGAGAGTATCGTCTGCATACTGTCAAGCTGTATGAATCAGTCCATGCATCTGAAGCTGACTTCAGAATGGTCACAATCAGTATTACTATAGAGTATTTTAACTAGCGGTGAATGTATCTATACCTATACTGAACATGAAACCTACATAAGAAGAAAAAAACATAAACTGTATAAATGTACAAAAATTTAACTGATGACAGTCAGGTTGTGAAGTCTTTTTTGGCGACAATACCATCGGGATGGAATAAACACTAAATATTTATGTTGCCTTATGTGAATCAAGGAAAAATCTGTCGATAATGTGAGACTACAATTGAGGCGTGTATTTCCAAAGTGGACTTATTCCATTTTAACAAATTTGTGGCAAGTGCCAAAAAACTGTTTCAGTGTTTTTTAATCTGTATTGCAAATTGTATTGTACACTACAAATGGATATAACAAAAATATATGTAACATCGGCACCGTAAGCAGTTTTTTGGCATTTGCCATTATTTGTTGAAGTGGAATAAGTTCACTTTGGAAATACACACTTCAATTTGTGACCAAGATTTATTACTGTGTGCAATAAAACATCTGAACGTTTCAAGTCTTTTTTCGACCTGCAACCTCAATTATAAAAGAATAATTATAATGCATAAGCTAGACAGGTATTATAATAACGTATTTTTAACATTAAATTAGTGCCACACCACACATCACAGGGCCAAAACTTGAAATTATTTCAATCTGTACAATGAAAATAATTTATAAATCAATTACAATGCGGGTATTGTGAAAGTATTCAAATGACTGAGATAAATTAAAGGATGAATATTTACTAGGATGATGTATATGGAATAAAACAATCACTGTGGCTATTCCTCGAGTAGAGTACCGCACGAGAGATACTGCGTATTGTATTGCGCATTTTCTTCAGAAATCTCCATATTAATCAATCCTAGTAAGTACGCAACCCAATATAATACATTTTAGATGTCGGGTACTCCAAAACACTCCACCAAAGAGAGATTACGGCACGATAGGACAAATATATTTCGAAAAGCTAAAGAAATGAAAAATTCTAAGGTACTAAGTTCAACGCTAAATAGATAATATTATATGCGTGTTGAAAATTATCATTTCACCAGGATCGGGGGAGTTATTTCGGAGCAAGCTAGAAAATATTGTTACGCTGGAAAGGTGTGAAAAATAAAACCAATGCACGTAAGAGGATGCTCAAAATGAAGGCGGCAGCCAAAGAAGCGGGCGACGGATTAAGAAATAAAAAAAACAATGCTGTAGTCCAAAGTGGCGGGTATTTACTGACATGGTGTCGAATCGGAGCCGCGGCTTGTCCGGGAGTCTGGTGCTGCCGAGGCGCTCTCTGAACGGAGAGTTCCCTACCCCTGGCTGCGGCTGGTCGTGAAGAAATATACAATTACTCATATTTCACCAATGAATACTTCTCTCACCAAAAATACCGAATGTAGGAAAATAAATTCTATTTATCGGAAGAAATATGCCAATCGTACGATCAAATAGTTTTACTTGTGTTAAATTCAAATTTGCAATTGCAATTAGTCTGTTAGACATTCTCGATTATCTGGAAACTTATTAATATTTCTACTAATGTGTTAATTTTTTTTCTTTCATTAATTGTAAAAAATTGTAGAATTAAATTTGCATATGCAAACACTTGACAAAATCGCGCCATAGAAATAAAATTACCATTATTTTTAAGTTAACTTGTAGAAATACTTCGGTTTTGATAACAAAAAAAAACATGTAGTTAGGTATGGAACAAATAATGAATAAGCCATGAATGAAAAACATAAAGCATTAAATAAAAATTCGACATATGTATACGTATTATATATAAAAA
This sequence comes from Rhyacophila sp. 25_7, assembly GCA_036584705.1. NCBI lineage: Eukaryota > Metazoa > Arthropoda > Insecta > Trichoptera > Rhyacophilidae > Rhyacophila > Rhyacophila sp. 25_7. Next base: position 6,443 of record JAPMAE010004250.1, read on the forward strand.
TGACAAATATTGACAAGCGATATCCTACAAAGTATTGACTAATGTGCACGGAATATAAATAACCACTAAAACCATATAACCATTTATTTTAACACATTTTAACACGTCGGATGTTCATTGATTATGAAAATATATTTTATAGAGAAAAAAATTACAAGTGAAACACTACAAAGGGCAGAGAGACAGAGAAACAAGAAAAAGTCATAAACAAGTTTGCTAAGTAATTATATGCTTGACATGCCATTTTCAAGTCAATAGAATACAAATGAGTTGAATGAATTCTCATGCATCGACAAAAATTTAATAGATCACCGATTTTTTTGCTGCCTCACAATATTTTGTGGTGAAATTTGAAACTTATTAAGCTTGTTGAATGATCTAAAATTATAAAGTCGTATGTTGTATTATCTACAATGTATTATATCACTATAGCTGTGTAAAGATTTTTTTCTCGTATTATTACTGAGAGACAAAAGTGAGATAATACTCAAAAAGAAGAAACACTGTACGCAATGTCAGACAAAAAAAAGAAGTGTCCCACACAAGGCTATTTATTCAACGAGGGCAAGAGTATTTTTGACATGGAATAAAGGGATAGCCGTTTCGATTTCTGTTTCGAATAAAGTACGCAGTCCCGCCTCAACAAGACTTGAATAAAATTTTGAAAATAATTGGTTTTCTCCGGAAGTGTATGGAAACAGGCGAGGGGAACAGGGAAAAATTAAAAATATAAATTCCTTAAATTCAGATAAGATATTTATGGAGTAACCATTATACATATTTCACCCAATTAAAAAGACTAAAACCCAAGACATTGGATTCTTATTTAGTGATGCTGTCAGATAGAACGACAGAAAATTGTATTTTTATTGACATGTATTAATTAAGAAACAAAACAGTGTACTCGATTCATTTATGGTTTAATTTTTTTTTTTATCGGGAGATTGGTAAACATGAGACAATTTCCCGTTATTTTGATTGTTTCACTATTTACTTTAGACCACACAACCGAATGATAGTAAACATTCAATTACAAAGAAAAATTATTAAAATCGTAAGTGACGATATTAAAGTTGACACACATAAATAGAAAGTTCTGATTAAATAAGGCATGTTAGTAAGACAATATTAAATATACATATAAAAATTGTGAATTAAAAACGTGTTCAGAACAAACTACAGATACTATTGCTGCATTAAACAATGATAACAAGTTAATATTTTAGTAAAAAGCATAAAATACAAATTACTCTGGTAAAATACTTGAGATGAAACAATGAGATGAAAACAAAAAGACATTTAATGATTTGAAGATGATCAGTGAAAATGATTCGAGGTAAGGTTGAGTTGAATTTAACGCGGTTAGGATAGAGTCACCTACATATAACTTTATTTATAATCCAATATAATCACTGTACTGTTTATACGGCATGGCGGATAAATAAACTGCAAACAATTTATCGAGGACCAGCTGTTAGAAATAAAAAAGGCTGAACTTCGACAACAGAGCCATGAAAAGAATACTAAACACCAAAAAGATAACTTATTGTACATTATTAAGATTAAAGTTCATAATCATTTTAATGACGAAACCAACAATTATATCATTTTGACCAAGAATCCACAAAAAACAGATCAGTTTAGAGAATATTCACAATATATATGTAATTAATTTTCCCTACTATCAATCGTTGGTGGAAAGCTATTATATTGAAATAATAACACAGTTTTTAAACATACTTCCACAAATATATTTTTAAAAATGAAACTGGTTATGAAATTGTATTGTAATAAAATAGTACGACCGCTTTCACTGATATCGTTGCAATACTGACAAAAGGCATTAAGTCGAAAAATGACCATTTTGTCCTAATGATGCAGTTTGGTAGTTTTTCGTATGCTCATCATCTGGTAAACCAAGCTTGATCGTATTCCTTGTATTTTTTCTGTAATTTTAAAATGTCACTATCTATTAAGTCGATATTGAATGCTTTATTATTGGCAAAACACATTAAACCGACTAAGTACTATATAAATAATAATGGGTTGTCTGATACACCAAATTTTCAGATAATGCTCGACTTTTTTAACGAGATTAACGAAATTCGCTACATTTAAGGTAGGGTGGTATAATTTCGCAGTATAAAGATTTACTTGACAATTATATTTTTAATAATTTCAAAATTTATGATAAGGATAAAAACGTACCTACGACACATGGAATCACAACTGGACAAGTCTAATGAGCTACCGTAGACTAATATTACCAAAACTTTATTTGTCCTATTAATTCAGAAGAAAAGAGAGACGCGTCGAATTGATTTAAAAATACTTATCCAATATTAAATTATTTCCTAGAGCAAGTGAATCATGTTCATTTAGTATTGAGTAATCTTCATTGAAATACGCAGTTCTTTAGGATGACAGCTCAAATCATCTACTTGAGAATTTCGTAACCGAGATTATGAATACAAACCGTTCTCACGTGACAAAAGGGTTTCGATCGAATGAATAAAGGAAATTTCACAAATATGAGCGTGCATGATTGGCGGGAGTCGAAGTGAGGAAGCGTGATCGCGGGGAGAGCGGTACCTGATTGGTTTGTCTGGAGACGATGCTGGTTGAGTGTCGACGGCGCGTGAGGTTGGCGCCACTCGCAGGAGGAGCGGGGCAAAGCGCCTAACGCCAAACACAACCGCAATCGCACACAATTTACAACATGTTACAGGCCAATTATTGAGAGTTTATTATCTACAGCATGGCCGCTGTCGTTATGAGCTATTTATCAGATGCACAACGATAGCAACATGAGCTGACAGTTAACATCGGGTATTAAAAAAAAAATTTTGTCAAAAGGAAAACTATACCAGATGTGTACTAGATATAATATATTCAAAAAGTGCCGGACGGGATCTGATTCAATTTAATGTCACTTGTTACACTTTCCACTAAAGTAAAAATAAACGATGGTGAACCTACTCTGTTAGGATAAATCCATTTTGTGATTTTTATCGCATTTTTTAACAAATAAGCGTTGAGATTTATATCTATAATTATATCCGAATATAGTTCAAGATATTGGAATCGAATGTAATTCTTAAAAATTATCGCCACACAATTTTTATGTAATAAATTCCGTATAATCAACATCAAATTTTAACAATGGAATTATAAATTGCAATAAGTAAATCAAAATTTACTCGAGGATTTTAATAAAATTAAATATTTGACCAATCATTCTTCATTTACAAACTTTTATCGATAAATCGAAACTGTTTCAATATGCGTACGAAATGCAATGTACAAGTATATTAACATTTGAGCTTGATTTATTAAATGATAGTTGAATGGGGTCAAAAATATCATTCGAATAGCTTATATTTAACAACTGATCTCTACTGAATGTGTAAATATTTGCTAATATGCAATTATCACGTTTCATGATAATGTGCATGAGATTGCATTTTTGAAGAATAAGAACCAGTAGCTTTTTGTTATTATCAATGAATTTCATTTTAAATTGCTAAAATACGAGTTTCGAGTGCATTTTTAGGTTCGCCATCGTTGCGGGTCATCTAGGACCTGGGTATTATGTGAATCTAAAAGAAATTGGCAACAATATACTTTTGGCACTTTACACAATGGATGCATAAGTCAAGGTATCAGATATTCAAAATGAGAGATTTATTTTTTGGATAATTTTGAAAACGACACCGCGGTTGTTAGTAGTCGATGACTAATATTAAAAATTATTAAAACTACAAAAAAAGAGAAAATAATTAAACAGTCAAATTATAAGATTATTGAAATCATGCAGAAGCGACTAGTAGATACTGTACTCTAAAAACATAAAGAGAAGACTGTATATTTGAAAGTAAAATAAAGAAACAGAAGGAAATTTAGATTTCATTCTGAAGGCTAAAATAGTTGATCGGATATGATAATTGTCGTTGTGCTGAAAATGCTTAAAAAATAAAACAAAAGTTATACACATTATTCGTACAAAATATAACACGTGTCGCGCATCTGTGTCATATTGAAGGACTTCTGGATTTCCGCCCTAAATCGGACTAAAAGCTTGTGAGACAAGTTTTACAGCTTCCACTCGAAGGAAGAATCTGTTCAAGTTTATTATGCGCTCTCTGGAAGTGCCATGTCAAAAAATAAATAAAATAATCTGCTGTAAAATAATTGATTAATGACAACAACCCATAAAAAATACTTAATCATATATTGCGTAACATGGAAATAGATTATCGGATAACGATTCCTCTGTTGACTTGACTTAATTTATATAAGAATGCTTACCGCATTTACTATAGGATCTTTGATAATGGTCTAATAACAATAAAACTCTCTCAATCAATAGAACTATACTTCAATACAATATCATTAAACTGTGAAATAAAATTCCACTTCAATTAACTGAAAGCAATCATCTATTGTATGTGAATATTGCATTATATATTGTTGTCATATAAGACAACAATATACCCCATTCTAACGCTAGATAATAAACCCAGAAAAATCTATGTATACTTCGGAAAAAATAATATTGAAATGTACCATACCCGCTGCTTAAGATTATTGTGGGGTCTTTTAATTTTATTTAAGTGTAACTCAGTCATTCTCAGGAAGCCGTTGGTCCAGCTGTCGAGGTCTGCCTTCGTCGGCTCCAGATAAATATCGCAGTGAACGGCCCCGTCCAGGATCTGCTTTGTGGCTGGATTGCTGAGAGGTAGAAGTAGTGTGCGGAATCGCCAATATTTTAGTGGCTAAAGAATATTAAAATTTCTTATTTAATATAAATAAAAAGTAATCTTTATAGGTTGAAATTAGAATTGATTTTAATTCCAATAAAAATTTCCAAATAAGCATATATATGTAAAATAATACAACACTGACTCACTTCAACTAAGGCAAAATCTGTATCGCCTCTGGTGCAAATATAATGATCTAAGTAGTTCCAATTGAAGTTCTCCAGCTTCTCCGTGGTGAATGCCACCCATGAAACTTCATATGTGTCATGATGGGGGGCGTGAAATCGGTACCGATAGTGAATATTGAAAGGTGGATATGGATGTCTGCAAAATTTAAAACGACAGTAAATCAACGGAGATTACAACTAGAAGTTTAAAAATCACTATGAATATTTATTTTATTTTAAGGAATTTTGAAATTTGATAAGGCGAGAAAAATACAAAGAAATTTAATGCTAGTATTTTAATGTACATTAACTTCAGTATAATGTTACGGAGTTAGAAACGTCTTTGCCTTTTATAACCCACTTTGACAAGTCATTTTTAAAACATAATTTCAAATAATAAAGATGTTAAACGCCTCTAACGCAGCATAATCATTTTGATGTTCAGAATAACCATCAATGGAGCAGATGTAATGTTTAAAAACGATCATGTTTTATTGAGTAATTTTTCTTTAATACAACATATACAAGTTCGTCAAACAAACCTAGGTCTATATCGTGTGACTGTAATAGTAGAACCGAGAAGAGTAATTTTGTGGAAAACTCTGCCTATGGAGAGGAGATGACGAGGCCGGATGGGTACTTTTGTCGGAGCCGGCGCTACAGTAGACAGAGGAAGGCCATTCGATGCGTCCGTTGAAGAGCCATTGCCAACACCAACGATCAATTGGAATCCCTGGTTAAATTAAAGATTTAATAATATATCCACAAAAGGCAGTTTTTTTTAAATTAAAAAAGCTGTGAGTTACACTAGAAAGTTTGCAAAAAGAAATTAACCAAACGACTGAAATCTAATTCTCATTAGAGAAAAGGATTGAGCGTACGGATATGGAGGTTTTGTAACAGTATTTTACGATAAATTGTTATTAGATCAACATAGGTAGGAAATATGAACGTTCAGATACTAAATATTGTCATACAGTGAATACGAATATTCTAAAATATCACCTGGGCCAGTCGCTGGGACACCAATTCCTTAAACACCTCCAAAGTTGTCAAAGGCTCTTTATAAATGGCTCTGTTTTGAGCGAAATCTGCATTCACATCATCGGGAAGGAGATTATAATCGGAAACCAGATAATCGTTCTGCAGAGACCTCTCGTCGGGAAAATAGTCGGTGGTAATAGGTAAACAGGCCGGTATCGTGAGAGATTTCCAATCGACACCTGAATGAATGGATATTTTATTGATATATTTTGCCAATCGTCATATCTTGTCATTCAAACATAATATGTTCACTACATTTTCTACAACCTACTAGAATAAAATAAAGCGTGCCGAAAGAAAACAAAAAGAGATATGATTTATATTTCTAATAATGGCAACAAATAAGATTTTCATATATTTTTTTAAATAAAACATAACAAACTATAACTTATTCGTCAACCGATGTATTTACGTGTCAGATGTCAGATAGTAACCCATCTGTAAAAATATTATATTAAATAGAACATCATATTTTGAATTAAATAATAAATTATTTCTTACCATTATTATGACAAATACATTTAGAGATAATTTAATTATTGTTTTATAAAGATTTAGTACAAATTTCAAGTTACCGTCTTTGTAACCCTCCTTATAGTTTTCAAAATTAAAACGCAAATCAGCACACTATTTCCGACAATTAGGATAAAAATTGTTAAATCTAATGGAATGTTTCCATATATATTGGCAAAGAACTGTCACGGCTCAATAAGACTTTTAATAATTCTCCACGTTTTCCAATACGTTTCGATTTTATTTCATAATGGCGAGTCGAAGATATTTCAATAATAAATAAATTTTTAGGGTTACAGACATATTTTTTTGGATTTGACCACGTAATATACTAATCGTCACATCATAAATCTGTTTAAAATGACCATAAGGAGATTTGAAAAACAATTAATCAAATTGAAGAGTAAAAATGAAAATAAATAATAGTACAATAAATATGGTAACTGTACATTATAAAAAAGTATAAGCTATAGTGTTCTGTATGCTTTGTGAATATTAGTCTACAGGTAAAAACACAGTTAAAATAAAGATGCAATATTAACTCATGCCAAATAAGGTTACATAAAAAAACAAGAAATAATATCTGGTTTAAAAGATCCATCCGAGATATCGAAACCGAAAACACAACAATATTATGAAATATATTGATGATGCAGGTGTACCCCTATTAATTCAGCAATTACCGCTAGAAAAAACATTGCAGCGAGCAAAACTGTAATACTTGAAATACTGCACCTACGGAACATAGATTATCATATTCAGAAATTATAATTAAAATTTTGAGCGTGTGGTTATTTTGTATACAACTTTTCGTGAAAATATTATGCAATAACCAAAACTAATAAATCACAGAGGCAAAAGTGATATTATTGACACATGTGTGCATGCATATTCAAATTCAGATACATGTGACGAATCAAAATATTCGTAACACCACGATAATGCGGCAATAATTTAAATTACATTACTTTTAAACTATGTACATAAAAAAAAATAGTAATGACTCAAAACTAGCAACAATCAGAATATATATATATCACAATATTCCTCACAGATCAGGGGCGATTTAGCTAATTTAAACAAGACTTTCAGACCTTTAGAAAAGTTGTAACACCGATTTTCTTGAAAATTGTCACCGCGAGGGGTTTATTATTAAAATAGGCTGCTAACTTGTTTTCAAATATTCCAAATTCAATTACATAATGGAATTAAATTTATTGTATATTCGACAATTTTCATTCAATGATTTTTTAGGATTTTTTTAAAAAAGATCCATTTTGATTTTTTACTTTTTTTCAGTATTATGCTTTATTTTAAGGAATTATTTTTCATTAAAAATGTGAACATTCAAGTTAATAATTGACAATGGAATATTTTCTTTATTTGTCATATTAACACTTAACCCACGGGCTTTTTTTTTGCCGCGTGCGCCGTGACGACGGGCTG
>JAPMAE010004254.1:0-10082 GCA_036584705.1 Rhyacophila sp. 25_7
AATCAGAAGTTTTCACTTCTATCGTGTGGTCATAAGCAAACACCCATTTTTTTATTTGTTTAATTAATAGTATCATAGTAATGTACCACACATACTCGTATATATTCAGAGGTGTATTTATATTGGGAGTTTTTGTTATATCTGCATATCTAACTTGATTTACTTTATAAAGGATCCGGTTTAAATTATTACATTGCCTTTACCATCCATCTTAGCAATTTAAGCCTTAGGAGCGAACCAAACAATGCAGCTGAGACTGGCAAAATGATGACGTCGATTTATCTTCGGAGCTATGAAGATGTTTTACTTTTCAATTCCATGCTATGCCACAGTGAAAACATTGGATATCTGTTAATAATATATAGAAAATAGCAAGGTTGTAGAGTCGTGAAATTTTAGGTGGAGTCGGAAAAAATCGACATACTACGACTCTTTTTTATTAATTTCTTTAATGAATAACATTACGGCATGTGTCAAATGTCAATGAATGTATATGATTAAGAATAAAGAGACTACATTATGTTGGACAGAAGAAGCAGTGTTATTTATAAATCGCTTACGTGTCTAATGCTTATTTTATCTTGCTACGCCTAAAGTCATCGTTTGACGGCTGCGTTTACGTGTTCTATCGTGAAATAATATTATATGACTTCTGTGACTACTATTATAGACGTAGCAAATAGCAAAATATATTTTAAAAAAATCGTAATCGAAGAATAGGATATAGTCGGAGTCGGAATTCAGTAAATTTTGAATCGACTCTATAGCTCTGGAAAAAAGTCGTAATAATAACACAGATTTATATACTTTATTTATATAAAATCGTCATTAATTGAAAACAGACGAAACATATAAATCATAGTTTTTCTCAATCGAGTTTATAAACTGGAATAATTATTGCATAGATTTGCAGACAAACGAAAATGAAATTGAAATTCTAGGCGGAAGCCGATACGCTTTTTCGTCAGAAACTTTGTTCGAATTCAGAGTTGGCTATGACCCAAGTATATTAGGCAAATAACTATATTCTAATGTTACAGAAAAGGTAGAACTTAATAGTACGTTTCTCTGTATATATAACTAAGCTATCGGTGGATAAAAGTAATTGTAAATACTATAGAAATAATCAATTATGCAAATCGCGTTAGGGGTTTAACCGCGTAGGGAAAACTCTGAGGGCTGCCTAAGACATCTTTGATTAGGGGTTACTTTATTGTTATAGTTATATACGAGTATGTACAAGTAACTATTGCAGTGTAGAAAAGAAAATCGGAGTTTTTATAATTGAATTTTCATCCACAGAGATTAAATATTAGACTAGTTAACTCTATGTTTTGAAGTTCATTTTGGAAAACCGATAATCTTGAGTTATATTATGTATCGGTATTAACGTACAGTAAGACCTCGTATAACGGATAGAATGCGTTCCATGACAATAAAGCGCTAAATGAAATAGCTTTAAACGATATCGTTTTAACACATACTCAATAGGGAAAGGGGAACGAACAGGCAAAATAAACTAATTTTACTATAATTAATTTTTAATGAACAGTTTTTTAATGATTTATTAGGTATTCAAAATGCCATAGGCAAATAAACTGATAACCGAAGAGAGCTAAAGCTATCATTAAAAAAACTAAAAAATATATATGTCACGCAAAATAAAATAGGGTTGCCTCGTTAGACTAGTGGATAGCGCGTCCGCCTAGCATGCAGAGGTTGCAGGTTCAAGTCTATGTAGCTGGTCGCTATTGTTTTTCAAATCTTTTTATTTATTTTTTAGCAAGGACCTGAAACGGTTGATCGCATAATTAACCACTATTACTCGTAAAAAATAATTGTTAAAAAAATCTTCACAGTGCAAAGTTCTCATATGATACATCTCTAAGCACATATAGAATTTAAATATACATATATATTATAGAATATTTTGTCGCCCTCGTAGGGGAATGGTAGCGCATCTGACTTACGAGCCCTAGTGTCTATGGTTCAAATTGTGTAACTGGTGAAAATTGCACAGGTTTTTTTTATGTGAATTTGAAACAAGGACATGGACCAGATTGGTTGAAATAATAACTGATAATTATTACTCGTAAAAAACTGTCAAAACAATTGTGAAGATCCACATGCTTCGTGGATATAGTTAAAGAGGTTAAAAGAAGAAACAAGAATCTTAATAATTTAGTTAAGTAATTTGAAAAAAAAAGCTTTGAGAAAGCATTCAATCCGCAATTATTCAGATATCTGTAGTATGTTGATTTCAAAATAGCCTAAATAAATTTAATGTCAGTACAAAACTATGGCATATTATTCGAAATATTCGCAACAATGTTCAAGTCCCAGATATCGCGGTAATTCCAAAATGCTCGGCATCCGAGAAACGAACCAACATCTATATTTGTGCGGTGAAATGCCGACCTTCACGGTTTTACTGGTAGCACTATGTTCCCGAAATTGTTCCTGAAATCTGCCCCGAGCTTTCGCTGAAACTTGGCGAATCGATTTTTACGAAGCTCATTTGTTCCCTTTTCTCTCTATCTAAACGTTCTGTAACTAATGTATATATAATATGCATGCCCTTCTCACAAACTATATGCAAGGTAGAATAAATCGTTCACTTAGTTGAGATAAATAGAGTAAATTTACATATATATTATGTTATTTTTTTATTTGTTTCGTGTACGATAGAGTTAGTAAGATTAAGTTAAGATTTTATTAATGTATCAAAATAAAACAGAACTTTCCTCTCTACATAAACCAAAAACATGGTAGTGGTTCGTAACCGGTATACCGGGATGAGACGATATTAGTTGTGCCACGGCAAAAGAGAACTCGAGTGTTTTTCGGCCAAAACATGTGGAATAAAATTTGACGACGATAAAATTATTGTTAGATAAGCCATATCCACTAAGAAGTCGTCCATAAACCACGTAGCAGTCTTGAAGGGAAGGAGGGATAACCACCAATGTCTGCATGGCATTGCAAAATTTTTATTGTTACGTAACACTTTCTCTTATCAAAAAGTGGATAGGATGTAATTATAAATTGCATTCCTATTTAACCTTTTCTGTGGCGGACATAATGTCACAATCTGCTGTGAATTTTTAAGCAAAAATAGAACCGAAATATTTCTTTTAAAAATATATTGAATGTTTCTTTATCATGACTTTGTTTTTTATGACCATATTATTATAATCATATCTTTGCACTTTTATATTTTAAATCATCCAAATATCCTAATTTGTCTAGCAAACTACGTTTTAAGTTGTGCGAGTTAACCCGCTTCTGGCACTTAATCGGTTAATGCGAAAAGTTACGTAACTTTTCAGAGAAGGGTGAAGAGGTCATACTGAATGTCTACATGATGTTGGAGGGAGATTAAAAGAAATAGTAATAAAAAAAAGTTACGTGGTTTATGGACGACCCAGGTCAAATATAATATCTATATATATAGGGTGGCAAATATAACATCATTCCGTTGCGCATTAACAACTTTTCTAGTATATTTAATTATTTCGTCTTAATAGAAATTTAATAAATGAATAAAAGAAGTAACTTATATCATTATTTCGAGCAATTTTTCTTTCGAGGAATTTTCCATTCGAGGAACTATTTTTCAAGCAATTGATTCCGAACAATTTTCACCAAACCGTCCTTTCATACTTGATTTTATTTAAGTTTAGTAAATAATTGCCGAAAACAAATATGTAGAGAAAGGTTACTTTTTTTAAGATTTCTTACTTGCGGTGTGCCGTGCGTGAAAAAATGTTGCCGAGCACGGGTTCAGGGTATGTTAAAAATCTAGATATCTCGCACATATCTTATATATATATACTATTTAGACAATTAAATATGATATCTAGAAACGGTAATGGATAAATATCTTAATAACCACGAGTACGCAATGGTGACATTAGCTATATAATTTTTACAGCCAAGTCTACAATAGTATAATAAACTATCTGTATCAGTTTATGTTTTGTTAAATGTCTCTTACAATTAGCCATAAAAGCAGCACTCTCAATATATTTCATTGATATTTGGTTGCACCACAACGGTTAGGGATGTTCCAGAAAGGAATACTGTACATCGCCCTAATGCAGACGACACTTTAAATTCCTAATATAAAAACATTACACTTTATGATGTCGTAAAATGTTACACCTTATATGTGTTCTGTCGGAATTTTACTTTGATGAGATTAAGAAAAATGATATGTAAATCGTTTTTACTCTATAATATATACTGGGTAAGTCAGTTGCTACAGTATTATATTATATGATAGACTGGCACACGTTATATTATGTGTTGAAGAAACGTATAAGAGAACAGCGCTATATTTCTCGTAGTTCGTAGCGCGAGTATTTCTCGTAGCGCATCTACGAAACCTGGCTTATTTATAAGACGACTGAGACCTACGCGAGAAGTCAGACTCGTGGCAGAGGGTGAAGACGTCCCTTTTTAACGATCTTGACAGACATTCGTCTCCGAGTGAATTTGGGTCAATATTTTTTGAGTATATATGGATATAACGGTTAAAATGAATACAAATAGTCAAGTGTCGTATGATGAGATTTTTATACGTACATATTTAAGAAATGTAAACTGTTTTACAAAAAATTTAAACTACACTTCTAACATTTAATACTGTAAATAAAATACATAAAAATGATTAAATCGCAAATTAAGGAAAGTGGTTCTTTAATTATCTGCTCAACAAACGATCTTCTGGGAATAATAATAATAGCTTTAATGAAACATAAATTAGATGGCTTAAATTTAAACAACGTTATCGACAAAAATACGTTTTTCTTTTTATTTGTGATAATATTATTTTATATTTTTGTCTATATAATTGTCAAACAACGGTATGTCTGTAAAGGTTAACGTTAATTAGATGCCTCTTTTTAATATCAAAAGACGTATAAGCTGTTGGCGTTCTTGTCACAAGAAAAATCAAATTATCAAACAACGACAAATTATAACATTTAAACATTAGGTTTTAAATAAACATCACCTTTGTTGAAAGTTCCAAGAAAATAAAAAGACCTTTTTCCGCACTCCTGTAAAGTTAGACTTTTTAGATAGCGTTGTTTGACTTTAAGCCCTATTTTAAAAATATAATTCGTTTTAGCGAGACTGTATATGAATAATTTTATCTATTGGAACTTTTTGGTGTGAAGCTTCTATGGAACATTAAAATAATTACAGGTTTCATAGAATTTTTAGAAGTAAATACCGATTTCTTCGTGATTTTTAACATTTAATCGCAAGTCTATTGAAAATAATATTTCACTCTGTGAGGTCGGCCCCAGTCCGATGTTTATTAGACTCTGTTTTGCATTTCCAAACAATTTTAAACGGACGCAATACAAGCATGATTGAAAACCATACCTTTTTTACATATACTCGTACTTTATATTTGTCTTATACTTGATCAATCAGTAATGTTGAATTTGTGAACTCCGGACGACTTTTCCATGACTTAAACGCAGATCGTCTAATTGATCACGGTAGAAATAGGTATACATAAATGGTCTGTCGATATAGTGTTAAGTCGTATTTATTCGTACTATCTCATGAGGCATTTTCCGTTTCCCGTTAAGTGTAACATAGAACACGTGCAGGTTCTAATTTATGCCACGTGAAATTATCTGGCAGTTGGGTTTAAATTATCGTCCATTTTTTCCAGTTAAAACTAAATATACAATTCTGTACCTGAAAGGGAAACTAAACTATGTCAAAAATGGCACTATTTCAACACTGGCTATTGAAAGTCGTTTTGGTGTTGCCTTTCTCGGATAATAATATATATAGTGTAATATTCCTTACGTTATATTCTTTTCTGGAAGGCTTACAACATAATTTAGTACATTTAACTCTCTTTTTACACAGTGGATACGTTTCACGTAATACCCTGAATAAAAGTTATATTAAAATAATTTTTAAAAAATGGTGGAAAGGTTTCTTTGTATAAAAATCAATGGATATCAAAAAATAAGACAATATACGAACCCGTTTTCTGTCTGAATGGTTTTTAAAATTATCGGATTCACTGGATTTACACACAAATTCTGTTATCGATTTGCAAGGGATGTACCACTGTGTTATTTCGAAACCGTATAAGAAGGGAGTCCAGTGTATATCACTAGAAAGAGCGTCACAAAATATACTACACTATGCCGATATCTCAATTTTTCCAAAATCGACATAGTGTAGCCCCCCAGAATTGTGCTTAAGGTTTAATTTGTAAAACTTATAAAAACCTAATCAGTAATTCATTTAACTGTCAGTGAGAAAAATGTTATATAGTTATCCGAGGGAGAACGGTTAGAGTCGTGTTATAGATTTTGGGGAGTTAGGTGCGCCAAAAAGCACAGAAAAGAGAAACGAAGGGAATACCGAATCGAAATAACAAAATCGAATTTGAAAGTCCCAAAATTGCCCTCGCCCGTGACGAGGCCACTTTGATGAAGCGGCGACTCAAATTCTATTATAATGTACCTACGTAGGTACGTTATGTGCTAACAATATTATTTATTGCTTTTGCTAAATTTAATCTATCACAGAGTTTTTAATTATAATTATAAAAGGAATCCTCCATCCTAGACTGCTTTCAGCTTCTATTATAACAAGACATTAGAACCCTTTAAAAGCCCACGAGTATAAAAAATCATATAACGCACTTTTTCTTCTTCTTAAACCATATCACACCCCTTAGACAGGGCATATGGAGACAACACGTTGCCTCCATGAGTCTCTGTCAATGACCAGTCTTCTTGATCCTCCCATATCATGTAACTCCGCCGAATACATCCGATATATGGTGTATAGCGGGCTTCCGAGACGACTGAATCCGGTTGGCTTGATGTAGAGGCATACCCGGTTGAGAAGCGATTCAGATATTCTCAGCACTTAGCCAAGCAAAGTTCAATGCCTTATCTTCACTTTGGATGTAATGAGAGCGTTGCCATATCGTCTTTTTTATGACAATTGAAATTTTATTTTCGTGCAATAATAATAAATATATTTATAAATCAAGGCAGAAAAACAGTACATTTTAATGATGCAATATATTATTATTTACTCGTGTAATCAATATACTCTGTATGAGGTCATACGCATACTCAGCTACCTCTTTTCCTGATGAATTATCATCACTTCTAATGAGTTTCAAGCGTGTTTGCAAAAACCAAAACAAAAACAATTCGGACGTACATACAACTCGGACGTACATACACGTCTATACTTCTTCAGAGCGAGTTTTGCGCGGACACATATGCGCGTTGATGCTCCTGGACAGGTTAAAAATTGAACTTCCACTGTACTCAACAAATGTGTTGATACCCACATTTCTATTAAAGAGAGAAAATCTAGATTACCGTATTTATTACAATTTTCTGCAAATAAAAATAATAATATTTTTAGGACTACTAAAGTATTTGATCATTCATGTGTCAACAATGTAACGACAGAATATTAATTTCATATCTGTATTAAGATTGCTAATGAAATATTAACCGTTCACGCGAATAATCCATAGTAACATTCACCACACAAAAGCGGTAATAGATAACACATATAACTGGAAATACATATTATTAGCCTGTAGACATTTATGCATTTACATATAGAATATCCCATCTAAGTTTCCCGCAAACCCTCTATAGAGTTAGTTACGAATACGCGCATTGAAGCATTTCTTTAGTGGCTCTAAAACTGTGGCCCCAGATGGTAGTAGTAAAATGCTGACATACATTTTAAATACAAGGTACAAAGTATTCTAAGCATTAGTACTCATAACTGTAACTTACGCATTCGTGGTGGTATCCGTAATAAATTTAGCGTCTGTTTAAGAGACATTTTCGGTCATTAGTTTGGGGGGTTTATACACTTAGCTGAAATCATAACAGGCACACAGGGCACTCCATGCCAATAAGGTGTAATGAAAAATCAGAGAGAAGATTTTCTCTTTCTCTATTTCCTTGAATCGCTTGAACCATCCCATTCACCCGAACAATGTATAAAATCACACACGGAAAAAAATAATATTTCATTTATGCGGTATCAGGTAGATAGATAGCCGCGCATAATTAGAGTTGTGGGTAGTAGCGTAGTATATTTGCTTTATATATACACGGTGGTTGACCAAATAGATAATATGACAATTCCCGCCCACACACGGCGCGTGTGACACAACGACTTTTACAGGACTTCGGCCAGGTGCAGTTTAACCAAGCACCGAGTGATTTTCATTTGTTCTTCGGTCTAAAATTATATATTGCTGATAAACAGTTCAACAACGGTGACGAGACGAATAATGCTGATACTATGTGGTTTGCATCACAGACGAGAACGTTTTATGACAGGGGTATACAAAAACTTGTGACCCGCTATGACGAATGCCTAAATAATGGTGGAAATTGCGTCGAAAAATAGTCAAATGTTTATACTCGGCAATGCAATAAAAATGTTTATAAAATATGTTTGTTTTTGTTTAATAACCGAACGGAACATACTTTCTGGATAGCCGTCGTACATGCAAAATATCTATACAGTACATCAGTTATTTCCAGAATTTTAAAAGTGAAAGCACGCAGATTAGTGGTTTCTCAATAAGTGAATTCCAAACTTATTTATCAATTGTATAGTTTTGACTATTTCATATAACTTAAAAATATATTTTTTTATTGCGTGAATTGGTATTACTTTGAATGATTTCATGAAAGCATTAGATCGAAGAATAATCCTTCCATCATCATTCCAAGAAAATTACCCCTATCGAGTACAAATATTTTCAGGATCAGTTTATATCAGTATATTAAATATACCTTTCCACGAAGACAAATTTATGCAATAAATCATCCTACGACAATACATGCTAAGTCCCGTTATACCCTACTAAGTTGGGAAAAATAGAAAAGTTGTCTTAAAAACACAAACAATATCCATACTTGCTAAACATACTTACAACTTATGTTAAGCTAGAATATTTTTTTTATTAATTCTATATCCGTTTTGAGATGGAGCATATCAAACTTTCTACAGTTATTTTTTCACTAGTAATAGTAAGCCTTTTGGGTCAAAGTCGTGGCTAAAAACAAAGATTTTTTGTGAACAGGACAAGTTTTGAACTCGCGACCGTTTACGAAAAGTTACCTCCACTTCAACAAATTATTTACGGTGTCGATACTACATATTATTTTGTTATATCCATTTGTAGTATAAAATATAATTTGAAATGTAGATAACAAAAAAAAATATGTAATATCAAAACTGTAAACAGTTTTTTGGTATTTACCACAAATTTGTTAAAGTGGAATAAGTTCACTTTAGAAATACACGCCTTATTTATTACTTTACCAACAATGGAGATGATAAACGAGACGTAAACTAAAAAGTGTCTAGTGTTGTTACTAAAAATATTATTTTATTCTACATTTTTATTTATTTCCAAAATATGACCCCAATGGTTAAACTAATAATTATTATGTACTTATGAACTATAAAAAATGATAAGAATTTGAGAGTACGTTATAAAAAATCATACGCTTGTTCATTTTGGAGCAGTCATGTTGCAAAAATAAAACCAATTTATTATGTGCCTGTCTCCAAAAATCTATTCACTACATTTAATGCGATATAAAATTTATATATACAAATGTAAGGCAATATTATAAATTGTGTTGGATTTTAATTGAAAGATCCACTAAAGTTAATTGAAAAATGTTCTATTTTCTTAGTCACCTTCATATAAAATGTATTTTAATCGAGGGAAACAACTTTGTAGTTTCATTTAATTTATAAAGAGCATTCCTTGGTGCGAATGTTATATATTCAATCAATGAATACGACACTAACTTGACGTCAGCAATATACAGGTTAAACCCTGTTGCAGCAGATTTCGAGGGATCCATAAAAATGTTTCGTCAAACTGAAATTTCGTTATATTGAATAAAGTGGATGCTACACAACCGTAAATTAGTAGGCAACGATAATACGAGTATACATGTATTCAAAAACTAGTCGGTTTCATATGTGAGTGGATAGCACACCCGATTTTCTAGCTGAAGATCGCGGGT